>CAUYLG010039403.1:0-164412 GCA_963573385.1 Cacajao melanocephalus | reverse complement strand
GATTGAATGACCTCTGCTATAGACTGTTTCATGGCTGAAGAAGGTAGAGAGCTCTTTCTTCTCTGGGCCTTACTAAGCCAGCAGCATGCTATCACCCTAGTCCAAGCCACTGTCATCTCATGCCTAGACTTTTTTTTTTTTGAAGAGAGTCTCACTCTGTCACCCAGGCTGGAGTGCAATGGTGTGGTCTCAGCTCACTGCAACCTGTGCCTCCCAGGTTCAAGCAATACTCCTGCCTCAGCCTCCCAAGTAGCTGGGACTACAGGCATGTGCCACCACACCCGGCTAATTTTTGTATTTTTAGTAGAGACAGGGTTTCACCATGTTGACCAGGCTGGTCTCGAACTCCTGACCTTGTGACTCGCCTGCCTTGGCCTCCCAAAGTGTTGGGATTACAGGCATGAGCCACCGCGCCTGGCTGCCTGTACTTTTATAGTAACCTCCTAACTGGCTTCCTGGCTTGTACTTTCAGCTTTTTCCTCTTCATTTGCAGCCCTGTTAACAGAGTGATAGAGCTTAGATTAGTGCTGGCACATAGTAAGTGCCCAATAAATGTTATGATGAAGATGATGAGGATGATGATTATATTGTGGAACTTGGCATTTATAAGCATTTAATAAAATAGTTATAAATGAAAAATGTGTTCAGTATCTATATAGAATGCATTGTACTAGTCAAAGGCTAGTATAGACTAACAACCTATCTTTGGCCATTTATCATCTGTCATGGTCCCAATGTCATCATTCCAAACATATATTCCCATGGTGCAAGATGTAAGTAGCTGAGGATGTAAGTAGCTGGTCATTGAGCTCTACAGACTATAGAAAATATAGTAGAATTTTGAAAACTTAAGCCTTTAGCATATTTTCAATTATTATTTGCCTTTTTTCCATAAAAGTCAAGTGCACTGTATCAGTCAAGGTCCAGCCAGAAGACAACCACACAGTAAGTCGAATAGGGAAAAGTTAAAGTATATTAACTAGAAATGGGATTAACTACTAAGGGGTAAAGAGAACTCTAAACAATACAAGAATGGTGGATATGGAGAGCAGCTGCTACTTTCTAGACCAGAGTTTCTCAACCTATAAAAAGAAATTTGCCCCTCTAAGGAGATATTTTTAGATACTTTTTGCCCCTTACCACCTGGACCCCCACCCCCATGAAATCTTAATTCTATAGGTACACCATATATCTGTATGTGTACTGTGGCCCTTTGAAGGAATAACCTAAGATTATTTCACACACATTCCCCAACTAAGAACCAATTTTCACCCCCACTGAGAATGCATGCCCCAGGGCTAATGCTGAGTACCCAAAGAAGGAACAAATTTGGAACAGCCCCCTCTTCAAGGCTGACTTCAGTGGAATCACTTAACTCGGATGTAGCTATCACCTCCTGGATGGTAAAGAAGTTCACTGAGGTTCTGCAATTCAGTGTCAGGAAGCAAGAAACCACCTTTCGGGTTGTCTGTGAGATTCCTTGGGCAGTTGAGCACCTCTGGGATTCCTGTACCCACTGGCTGCCAAGTATCCCAAGAGAAGAAAAATCACACGGGCACAAAGAAGAGAGAAGTACTTTCCTCCTGCAGTGCCCCACCGCCCCCTCCCCCAGCCCTGCACTGACAAAGCTTAACATCCTGCCAGCTGTAAAGGAGAAATGTTTCCAGGGCCCAGCTCCAGCATCACAGAGCAGAGCAGTGCAGGGTAGATTTGGAGCTGAGAGGAAGGAAGTTGATGCATCAGAAGAAATTATTTTAGACAAAGTGTTCTAATTTTCTGTCTAGCTAAAGCTTTATGATGCTAAGGTTTTACCACACTATGGTGGGTGCGTTGCACATTAAAACACCAAGGAATTTGTAAAAATGCAGGGCATATGGTAAAGCAAATTATTATATGTTGTCATTTATGTGTGAAGTTTATGCCTTTGACCCACTGTCAGTGGAATTTACACTTGGAGTTTTTTCTTGAGAATGAAAATGAGTGTCTTATTTGTCTATATTCTCCCTCCAAACAATTCAGCCAGAGAATATGCTGACTAGCTGATACTAGTCTTATCTCTTTGACAGTAATATGTCTCAGCATAATTGAATGGACATTTTGATTTACCAGAAACTCTGTTTGTGAGGTTGACAAGTACACCAATTCATCAGAACCTGATTATTCTTGAGTTAAAAGATGAAATTGTATTTCTGAATCACAGAACTGAGGTCTGAACCTCAAAGGAGAGGTGTAAGTCACTGTAGCAGAGAAGCCTGGCCTGGCCAGTGAGACTTCCTCAACTACCAGATACCGCACCACCTAAGGGTAACGTCTGCTGCCAAGTGATACAGCAAAGATAGCTCATAGACGCCTTAGACCTTGTTTGAAATTTGCGACAGCACTAACTTCTTGTGTAAGCCCACAGTGGCATGTCCTATAGATGCCTCAATTTATGCTTCTAGCTTGGATTTTGGTGTGAAGTGGCTTGCTGAGATGGGGTATGTGAATTAAGCTCTCTTGGATTCAGTTTCATTGCCTGTAAAGTGAGAAACTTGGAAAACATTATGTTGAATAAGCACAATTCTCTGATGTAATAAAAAAGCAACTTTATGTTGGGCACAATTGCTCACACCTGTAACTCTAGCACTTTGGGACGCCAAAGAGGGTGGATCACTTGAGCCTAGGAGTTCGGGGCTAGCCTGGGCAACATGGTGAAAGCTCATCTTTACAAAAAATTGCAAAACTTAGCCAGTGTGGTGGCACATGCCTATAGTCTCATTTACTCAGGAGGCTGAGGTGGGAGGATCACTTGAGTCCAGAGGTCGAGGCTGCAATGAGCAAAGATCGTGCCACTGCACTCCAGCCTGGGTAACAGAGTGAAACCCTGTTTCAATTTTTTAAAAAAGCAACTTTATTTTTGTCCCTATTGTCCCTTTACATATATAAAGCCTATCCATCTATCTAGCTAGACATCTACATATCTATTTATCTACAGTTCTAGTATGAAAATTCTGGCAAGCCTTTAAATATTCTGGCTTATAATGATCAGTATCACTATAGACTATCACTTTCAGTTACAAACACAGTTTTGATGCAGAGATTAGAATGTCCAGTACAAGATATTAATCAACACTCCAAATCTGATTTTAAGGATACAACCTCTTCACTCTTCCAGCACAAGATTGCTTCACTCTGAAAGCTTGCAGTGGGAAAGGAAGAGATGTGGATGTCTCTTTCTCAGCGCTTCTTGCGGAGTGAATGGGACTGTCCTTATGCTACTCTGGATTCCTCTCCACCCTTTTCTACCTGCCTCTCTGCCCAAACCATGTGAATATGCTCCTTTTCCCTTTGGCTTCCAGTTTGGTTTGGCCAATAGGGAGCTCTGGCAGAAAAGGGAGAAGTGCAAAATCAAAGTTTTTATTCCCTTGGCTTTTTCCTAGAGAGGTTGGCTCTGGCTGTCTGTGTCCCTTGAATAAAGGTCACTGCTCCTCTCCTCCAAATGACACTCCCTTTCCAGGTTCTGATCATCATTCCCTTAGGGCCTAAGGGTATAAGTCATTGTGAGGTTTTTAACCCCTGGTTTCTAGACTAGCCTTGTATTTCCATTACACCCCACCAACTCTCCTGTAAATAGTCCCTTTGAAAATAAACTCTCCTTGGCTGGGCGCAGTGGCTCACACCTGTACTCCCAGCCCTTTGGGAGGCTGAAGAGGGCAGATCACAAGGTCAGGAGATTGAGACCATCCTGGCTAATACGGTGTAACCCTGTCTCTGCTAAAAATACAAAAAATTAGCTGGGCATGGTAGCATACACCTGTAGTCCCAGCTACTTGGGACTGGGGAAAATCGCTTGAACCCAGGAGGTGGAGGTTGCAGTGAGCCTAGATCATGCCACTGCACTCTAGCCTGGGTGACAGGGTGAGACTCTGTCTCAAAAAAAGAAAAAAGAAAAGCAGTGCTCCTCAAATTATCTTAATTCAAGTGTGTCATTGGTTGCCTGTTGGGACCCTCACTAGAAAAAGAATCCATCAAAATTTATATTGCAGAGCAACATTTGAACTTTAAAAAATCAATTTTCTTTGGTTAACTCACATTGTAAAACTTGTAAGATAATTTGCTCCACAATATCATTATCCAAAGGCTCAACAACTACTGTACTGTACTGGGTCCATTCAAAAGGTTCAGCAAAGTCAGAGTTTGTACATCCAGCCTCCCCTGATGCATCTTTCTTAGTCTTTCAGGGCTCACAGGGAGGAACATGAATCTAAATGGTTTCAGTGTCTTCATGAATCGGTCTAATATATTGCCAGGAATAGACGCATTTTAAAAAAGGACTCCAGAATAAAAAGATCTAATGGTAGAAATTGTGGACAGACACTGTGACACCAGGGATGGAGAAGAATGTTTAATCTTGTTTATTCTGATCAAGATGTGGCTTAATTTTTCTGAACCTTTATTCAAAACATGTAACTCAGAGCAGGTTTTTTTTGTTTGTTTATTTTGGATTTTTTTGAGGCAGGGCCTCATTCTGTCACCCAGGATGGAATGCAGTGATGCGGTGATCATAGTTCACTGCAGCATCAACTTCCTGGGCTCAAGCAATCCTCCCACCTTAGCCTCCCAGATAGCTGGGACTACAAGTGTGCATCACCACACCTAGCTAATTATTTGTAGAGATAGGGTTTTCCCATGTTGACCAGGCTGGTCTTGAACTCCTGGGCTTAAGCAATCTTGTGTCTTTGCCTCCCAAAGTGCTGGGATTACAGGCATGAGCCGCCATGCCCAGCACCCAGGGCAGAATTTTAAAGTCCTTGCTTCAGTGTTTGTGCAGTTGTTCAAGACTTTGCAGTGTATCAGTTATTCAAAAATTGTAAGCACCTATAAAAGAGAGCTTAGTTTTCAGTCTCAAAAGTCCAAGAAATACTTACAGATTGTTGGTGGTTATTTTATAGCATACCTAAAAAATCCTTCACATTGCCTCTCTTTTTACAGCTTGCCTCTGATCAGCTCTGCCTCCTCAGCCATACTTCAAATGAAAGAAATCAAGTAAACAACTTTCAGCAATCAGGGGACCCTAAAATAGTAGGTGATCTGCAGCAGGTTAAGCACATACCAACACACATGCAAATCAGTCAGATTTTGTACCTGGCAAATAAGGCTAACAATTTATATTTTGACTGACTTGATTATTTGAAAAAACTGCTTTTCTGTGACATAAATATAGATGTTCTGTCTTGTTGCCTAGTATCTCACGAGAAAGCCACATTAATCTATGATTTCCTGATATAGAAATTAATATTCCCTAGCAAAGAAATAAAATGGTATCCACTGGTACTGTGGAGTTAAACACTGTCTTCCCTCCTTCCCTCCCTTGGTTTCAGTCCACAAATATTTACTGAGTGTTTACGATGTGCCAGGCAACTGTTTGATGCCAGAAAAAGAAAAAGCAAGTCCCTGTTTAAGGCGGTTGCATTCTAAGGGAGGGGGAATATGCAATAAACATGTAAACCAACAAATAAATAATACAATTTCAGGAACTGAGGACTATGAAGAAAATAAAATGGGGTATCATAGTAGATGGTACCTGGGGTGTGGTGTGGCTGCTTGGTGACATCTGAATTGAGACATGAAGGCTGGGAGAGAAACGGCAGTGTGAGAATCTGGGGATGAGCTCTGCTAGCAAAGAAATAGTAAGTGCAAAGGACCTGGGGTAGAAGTGAGCCTTGTATACTGTGTACTCGAGGGCAACAAGATGGGCAGCGTGGCTAGAGGAGAGTAGTTAGAGGGAAGGCTTGGAAGGAGATGAGGCTGAACGAGAGCCAGGATGAAAGAAGCAGAGCTGGATCACAGAGTGATGACAAGCTGGGGGAGGATTTAAAGCAGGGAAGCTGGGAAGTGGTGTGATCTTGTTTGTATTTAATCTGGCTACTTTGTGGAGAATGGATTGTAGGAGGTCAAACATAGAAGTGGGGAGATCTGGGAGGAGATATGGTACAAGTCCAGGTGATAGACGCTGGCATCTTGGCCTAGGGTTTCAGCAACAGGCCACTACCAGCTAATAGAGTGCCTTTGTGAAAATTAGAAAGAGGTCCCTCTTTCCCATTAGATTCCCTGAATTGCAGATGGATGAAACGTGGAGTGTGAAGAAAACAGAGGAACGCAGAATGACTCAAGTTTGCGCCTCAATAACTGGGTGGAGAGTGATGGAATCAGTGGTTCAGTTTTGATCATGTTCACTTGGAGGACGGTGAAGTTTTCCCATGTAGAGGGTGCACCTGTTACAATGTGAAAACTCAGGAGCAATTCCCACACTGACGTTGGTTTCCTTTCAGCTGGCTCTGGATACCTTACGCTGATGTAATGGAGATAACCTTTGTGAGATGTTAAATCAGTGTATTTGCCTGCCCAGTGAGTCCTTGTCTCCATGGCTTCCCCTGCCCTTGAGTCAATGGCATGCATTGAGTCACAGGGAGAAAAAACCCAGCCAAGATTAGATAAGTCATCCCTTAGCTTAGAATTTCAAAATAGGATTAATTCATAGCAAGACAATAGTTTGAAATCAAGTGCTTTTGAGTGGCAAAAGCCAGACTTTGTTGAAAAAAAAAAATTTTATTTGTATACACTAGTGAGGCAGAACTTGGAAGAGTGCCCCTGAACAGATCACAGATAGAGCTGAGAAGAACGCAGGATATGATGTCAGAGCCATTTTCCCATGACTGGAAAGGAAGATAAAAGCAGCAGGCAGGAAGATGGGACATTCAGAGAGTATGAGCGCAGTGTTGCCCCAGAGGAGTAGAGGGAGCACTAAAGCAGAAGAGGTGTGTACCCTGCTTTCTGTTTGGAACCAGGGCAACTACAGAGAAGTAGAAATGCTATGATTAGGAACAACAGGCTTGAGATAGTGATTTCTTTTCCTTGAGGCCATGCATGGTCTTTAGGAGATCCTGTGGCAGAATGACAAAGGCTAATAGGATGAAGGGCTAGAAGAGGCCTGGCCCCTGGGCCAAGAAGGTGTGAGGCTTATAGTCCTTGCCACTGGAAGCCATGGCAGGGCCTGTGACTGTCAGTAGAGGCAATGGTTCTAGGCCCAAAGGCCGGAGATAATTTCTTCATCAAGGGAGGCCAGGAGAGCCTGAAGGATGGCAGACAGACTTCCTCCGCCAGTTTTTCAGGACCCGAATGACATCTTAAGAAAGAGAAGTAGGAGAGAGAACCACTGGATCAGCAAGAAACCTTGAAAGATTGAGTGATATTCCAAGGGAGACTGTTTTAAACCTAAAGAGACTGAGTTACCTTTAATTGGCAAGATCAAGTCTTTCCCACCTACATCAGGAATGGGGGCCTTCTAGAAAGTAATCATTATGGACAATGAAGTTACTTTTTTTTGTAAATCTGATTTTTAGTGGGTACATTTAAACCCTGCTACATTAGGAAGGTCTGTATTGTTACCAAATAAAGAGAACTCAGCTTGAGGTACCTCTGCCTCTACTGGAGAGAGTGGGTGGAAGGAGAGGGAGGGGAAAGATTGAGTCTGTCAACAGTGGTTACCTCCAGGGAAGGTAACTGGGGGACAGAGAAGGAAGAAAAAACTGTTTCTCATGGAACATTTTCTGTACCATTTGCATTTTTTCAACATGCATGCATTAATTATTCAAAAGTAAATTAAAGTAGGAAAAATAAGTTTCTGAAATGAGAAAAATGCAAATGCACAGAATGTAATATTCAGTGCTTGGCAATTAACCTTAAATAGTTTTCATCTTACCAGAATCTTTGAGCCACTTCTCCTCAGTGTACCTTGTGGTTATTCCCTTCATTTGTGTAGCTGTTGTGTTTGTAAGCAGTCTGTCTTGCCTCTCCAGTGAGCCCATGACCCATTTGTGCGTGGCACTCCAAACACGGTATCACTGAAAACAGGGAAACAATCCCTCTGACCCATTTGGTCTTGCCTTCCATCCCAGACTGTGATACGGGAAGGATAAATAAGGGTTTTCTTGTTCTCATCCTGGTTATTTCCACTCCGTTGGTGTCGCATAGCAATGGGGAAGCAGTGGAAAGAAGTCAGGTACTGGAATCAACCTCACTAGGGCTTACCTCTGCCAGCTACTAGCTTTAGGTACTTGGGTGGGTCTCAAGTTTCTTCTTCTATAAATTGGAGTAATAAAAATCTCACTGGGTTATCATGGCACAATGCTAGAACTGTTCTGATTACCCCCAACCCCAGTCTAAGAGGCCAGACTAATTTTTGTAAATTCTTGCATCCAGCCAAACTCAGCATACCTATTGTTGCTGTATTCATCAGTTTCTACCCAAGACATAAGCCTCTTCATTCATCTGTTGTATCCCTTACTCTCATTTATATCCTTCCCTGTATTTCACTCCCTTGACTCAACCTCCCTCTGCTTCTCTCTTTTATTAAGTATATGCTTTCATTCGCAGGCTACAGGAAACTCAAGTATAACTGGTTTAAACATTAAGGGGATTTATTGACTCCAGTAACTGAAAATTCAGCAGTAGCAAAGGCCTTGAGTTAGCTGCCAGGTAGACATACAAGGGCCTTGTTTCTTCTGTCTCTCCACTCTACCACCCTCAATGTCAGCTTCATTCTGGAATTGGCTCTCCCAGTGGTTATGCATGCTGGAGGTCAGCAGCAACTGAGACTGCATGCTTCTGCATCATATCCAGAGGGACTAAGGAGTGAGTCTTTAACTATCAAACAAAAATCCTGACTTTTCATTAATTAGAACAATCCGAACCAATCTTAGTGACTAAGGGAATGCCATGTGCTAATTTGCTTAGCTCCGAACTAAGTTATCCATTTTTGAGCCAGTTACAGTGACAAGGGAGTTGAGATTATGATGAGTTGAGATTATGATTAGTTGGTACATTTAAACCCTGCTACATTAGGAAGGTCTGTATTGTTACCAAATAAAGAGAACTCAGCTTGAGGTACCTCTGGCTCTAATGGAGAGAGGGGGTAGAAGGAGAGGGAGGGGAAAGATTGAGTCTGTCAACAGTGGTTAATTTAGATCAGAGGTTTTTGACTGGGAGCAGCACTCCCTCCTTCAGAGTGTTTGGAAATGTTGCTATGACTGGGAGTGCCGCTGGCATTTACTGGAGGTGGGATGGGGGAGGGAGAGAACAGGAGCCTCAGAGTTCTTGGAATGCACAGGACAGTCCTGTGGAATGAAAAATTGGCCTGCCCAAAATGCCAATAGTACCCCTATGAAGAAACACTGACTTAAACCATCAGGGCACATTTCTGAAACTGGAGGTTGTTTTCCCTTAGGTACATAAGCCATACTGGGGCAGGATGGACACCTACACAAGAATGACTAGACTACTCAGGCTCCTTCCTAATCTTTGACTCTCTTCTCTCTTTACTTAGATCCCTACTCAGGCTATGATGTATTTATTATTTTTAACTAACCTCTTGATAATGTCATTTACTTTCTAGCCCTATTCTGTTGTACCTACCCAGTAAATCCTATTGTGGCATAGACTTGAAAAAGGAGACACTTTTATTTTTTATTTTTTCATTTTTTGAGACAGAGTCTCTCTCTGTCGCCCAGGCTGGAGTACAGTGGCACGATCTCGGCTCACTGCAATCTCCACCTCCCGGGTTCAAGCGATCCTCCTGCCTCAGCCTCCTGAGTAGCTGGGACTACAGGCGCACGCCACCACGCCTGGCTAATTTTTTGTAATTTTAGTAGAGATGAGTTTTCACCGTGTTAGCCAGGATGGTCTCAGTCTCCTGACCCTGTGATCAGCCCACCTTGGCCTCCCAAAGTGCTAGGATTACAAGCGTGAGCCACCGCATCCAGCCCAAAGACACTTTTAAAACTTTTAAAAATCAAAGCTATAAAATCTTTTTTAAAATTTAATTTTTTAAGACAGCGTCCTTCTCTGTCACCCAGGCTAAAATGCAGTGGTACGATATCAGCTCACTGCAACCTTCATCTCCTGGGCTCAAGCAATTCCCCAACCTTGGGCTCCCAAAGTGCTGGGCCTACACATGTGAGCCACCACACCTGGTCTTTGTCTGTATTTTATGTATACCTGTGCATGTGTGTTTGTATATTGTCTACATGATAGCAAATGCACTTATAAATAAATGAGCACTCATAAATTAATAAGCCCAAATAAATGCTTTCCAAAGTTCACATTGACTTGAGCAACTCTTTTGGTAAAGAAGGCTAGTTTAATATTGTTGGCTTAATAAAAACAACTATATCAGCTGGGCACAGTGGTTCACACCTGTAATCCCAGAACTTTGGGAGGCCGAGGCCAGCAGATCATGAGGTCAAGAGATTGAGACTATCCTGACCAACATGGTGAAACCTTGTCTCTACTAAAAATACAAAAATTAGCTGGGCGTGGTGGCATGTGCCTGTAGTCCCAGCTACTTGGGAGGCTGAGGCAGGAGAATTGTTTGAACTTAGGAGGCAGAGTTTGCAGTGAGCCAAGATCACACCACTGCATTCCAACCTGGTGACAGAGTGAGACTCCATCTAAAAAAAAAACCCCAAAAAACAACTATGCCTTCTGAGTTAACAAAATATATATGTATTTAAATTTAAGATTCTTGCCCAACCATAAAAATGGTGAATAGAAAATTTAACTTGAAATGATGGATAGATTTGTTTCGTGTCTTGTAAAATTTTTAAAAAATTATTGTTAAAAGTAAATAAATAAAATACATGTAAATGAGGTTGAACTTTATAAATGAACTTTTAATAATTATTATGTTTTATAAAATGTTTACTTAAAAGGGTTTGCAAATCTTTTTAGGCTATAGTCTGATAATTTTGCTAAACTAAATGATAGCTATTCATTGCAGATGATAATTTAAATCATCTGCAATAAGATACAATGCTAAGACATTAATTACTAATGATGAGTTTAAGCTTATATGCTTTTAACTTACTTCAGAGAAACAAAAGGTATTTAGATATACTAGTAAAAATGTTCTGTTCCACATTAAAAAATTGTTTCATTAGAAAGCCTATGATTCTGTATTATTGAATGTGTATTCATAAATTGTTGGTATCTGACAGTTAAAATTGTTTACTTTTTAGATTTTCACTATAAATTAAGGTTGCTTAGAGTTAAAATTCTGACTAATATTTGGTAACTAAAACTAAAGAAGGAAAACAATTCTACATACAGAATACAGCAGAAAAGTAAGATGTGTTTTTAATACAGAAGGTTATAAGAAACACATGAGGAAATCATTTTTGTTAAGGAAAAGTGATTTTGCCTACTTAAGAGGTTACTTATATGTTGTACTAAATTGGAGGAATAAAAGAAAGAAAGAATGAGATAGATAAACTGAATAGATATAGAACATTTGGAAAAGAAAGAGAATGGAAAAAGTTGTAAGAGGTCGTAAAAGGTTTATGGAGCTATATTACCTTGTATGGTTAAATCTGATTGAGATTGGATGGATCTGTTTACAAGGTTGGTTGGTTTGTTTTGGAGACAGGGTCTCACTCTGTTGCCTAGGCTGGAGTGCAGCGGTGCAATCATGGCTCACTGCAGCCTCAACCTCGCTGGCTTCAGGTAATCCTGGCACCGAAGCCTCCCGAGTAGCTGGGACTCCAGGCATGCACCACCATACCCAGCTAATTTTCCATATTTTGCAGAGATGGGGTTTCACCATGTTTCCATATTTTGCAGAGATGGGGTTTCACCCTGACTCTACATTGTGGCAGGCTAATCCCAGCCTGCCACAATGACTGGCTAATTTTTGTATTTTTAGTAGAGATGGGGTTTCATCATGTTGGCCAGGCTGGTCTCAACTCCTGACCTCAGGTGATCTTCCCGCTTCAGCCTCCTAAAGTACTGGGATTACAGGCGTGAGCCACTGTTCCCGGCCGACACTGGTAATGTTACCAAGGCATTGACTGGAATGATATATTTTCAATATTACCAGTCTTTGAGGGATTGAAATTGACTTTAGAAAGCCAATAGACTTAGAAAAAGACTGATCTGGTACCTTGTCTACACAGTTTTCTTACAAGGTTTCTGACTGCGTGGTAAGTAAAGAGTGTCACTTTCTGACAGGCCCAGGAACTTCAAGATATTTTGAGACCTTGAGAAGAGAGGAACTCACCTAATTTGTACAGTTATTACAGGCATAGTCTGATGTTGAATTCTTGGCTTGGCTTCATAGCCTCAAGAGGCTTTTAAAAGTCTAATCTGAAATTCTTTATGAAAGTGTTCCAGCAAAGCCAATTTAAAAAGAGACTATATGGCCAGTCAGTATTCTTGCTGCATTTTATGTAAATAATCAGGCAAAGTATAGTAAGACTAAAACTTATTTTACAAGTAAATTGGTCCTACTATGATTTATCTTTGATAAAATGGGGGAACTGGAGAGAGAAAATTTGTATTTTAACAGTATGCCTACTGTTAAGAGTTTAGCCCTGCCCATTATTTTTGCCTAAAATTTGGATTGAATTTGGAATTGTTTTCTGGCTACAGCAAGACTCTTAAAAAAAAAAAAAAAAAAAAAAACCCTGGATTTAATATTCTTCTTGATGATTTTAGTTGGCTCCTTAATGGAATAGGTTCTTTTTGTTGTTCTGGCATACAAATTATCTTTTTGATTATAGTTCTTCTGTGCATATTTCTAGTATTCAAATTATTAATGCTATATATCTCTCATTGTTTTACTTCTAAGAAAATTAAAATCATGGTATTCCAAAGACTAAAGATGATTCAACAAGTGATAATAGCTATATAAATCAATGATTCGACTGAGGTCTCTTTCCACTCTGTGATTCCATTCCAATTCAGCTCTTGGGTGCTCCAGATTTCTTCCCTGAAGTGTGTCCTCCTTACCTCTGATGTAAGACAGGACTATATGAGAATGAGTCTTCCCAGTGATGAGGAACACTTTGACACTCAGACTTTGATCACCAGTGCTTTCAAGAAGAAAGATTTTTGATCAAAAGGGGGAAATGAGAAAGAAAATAATCTGAGGAATGCAAACCTCCTTTAAATGATCAGGACCAGAGAGGCATTGAAATATAATGACAGTCACATCCCATCTCCCCCTTCCACTGTGCCCTTGAGCTTAGTAAACATTTCATAGTTGCCTGCTGTATGGATTCTAAATGGAATGTTTCCAGCAATAGCTATAAATTAATCTAGTAATGCCATATGCTGGACATCATAACTCATACCCTATTGTACAACAATGTATAGCCAATCACATATCAATGTTATTTCTGTAAACCAATGAGAATTCCTTACCAAAAACTTTTGTAACTTTGCCCACTCAGGAGGTCTCCCCTCTCAGGAGAGGGAGCAGTTATAAAATTTTCGGTCAGGAATTCTCATTGGTTTACAGAAATAAATTCATTTAATTCATCATTTCTTCTTTAATACCTTGAGCCTCTCCTTTTTCTCTGGTGTACATCCTAGTGTTTCCCAGGCTGCAGTCCTCAACCTTGGGCCAAACAAACTCTCAGCCTATATTAATTTTGCCTCAGTTTCTTTCTTTAGGTTGACAGACTCTTAGTATTGTGAAATGTGCGCTCCAAATGAAGAGGCTCTCTAAACAGGCTTTGTGTGAGCAACATGGCTGTTTATTCACCTGGGTGCGAGTGGTCTGAGTTCGAAGAGAGTCAGCGGAGGGTGGTGGGATAGGAGTTGGTTTTATAGATTTGGAGTAGGCAGTGAAAAGTTATAGAAGTTATAGTTCAGGGCAGTTTTTGCAAGCTGGGAGGGGGTCATAGGGTCTGGAGTCACGAAGTTGGCCAAAGTCGGTTATAAAGTCCAACTGCCTTATCAGTTGAGGTGGGAATAAGGAACAATAGAAGAATGTCTGAAGTTAATCAACCCCTCAAGTGTCACAGGGGTTGATCATTCTTTCCCTTTTTGTGGTTTTCCAGTTACTTCAGACTTTCTAGTTCCAGGAACTCATCTAGAGTATACGTGCAGGTCACAGAGGTTACCATGGCGTAGTCTGTGGTACAGTCAGTCAGCCTAAAAAATCTTACACAGGTGATCTGCCTGCATTGGCCTCCCAAAGTGCTGGGATTACAGGCATGAGGCACTGTGCCTGGCCAGTTGACAGACACTTAATATCTCCCAGGGGCTCCCCTTCTCTTGCCCTTGAAAAATAGGACCTCAAAAATTTAACTGGGCACATGGTCATCCATGATAAAGACTATATGTATCATCTTCCCATATGGCTAGGTGTGCCATGGAACTAAGCTATGGTCAGTGGATTTAAGTAGAAGTGGCAATATGTAACCACCTGATGGGTTCTTCTTGCTCACTGCCCAGGTAGAGCCAAATAGAGAGAGGAATTGCAATAGAGAAAGAGTTTAATTTACACAGAGCTGGCTGAACAGGAGACCAGAGTTTTAATATTACTCAAATCAGCCTCCCTGAAAATTCCAAGGCTAGGGTTTTTCAAGGACACTTCGGAGGGCCGGGGAATGGGTGCTGCTGATTAGCTGGGGGTGCAATCATAGGAATGTGGAAAATAGTTCGCTTTTGGTTGAGGCCACAAGGCTGCTTGATGGGTCTGGGTGGAGCCACTGTGGTCAGAAATACATACCTGAAAAGACATCTCAAAAGACCAATCTTAGGTTCTACAATACTGATGTTACCTGCAGGAGTAATTGAGGAAGTTGTAAATCTTGTGACCTCCAGAATAATGGCTGGTAATTGTTTACATAGACACCTTAGCAGAATTCTTGCTCCTCTTATCCTCCTAACCTGGTGGTCTTTTATTAGCTGCACAAAGACAGTTTAGATTTGGGGAGGGGCTATTATCATTTAAACTATAAACTAAATGTCTTCCAAAGTTAGGTTGGCCCAAGCCCAGGAATGATTAAGGACAGTTTGGAGATTAAAGGATAGATGGGGATTGGTTAGATCAGATCTCTTTTACTGTCATAATTTTCTCACTTTTATAATTTTTGCAAAGGTGGTTTCATTATCATCTTTATTTCAAAGTTAAACTATAACTAACCAAAGTTAGTTTGGTCCATGCCCAGGAATGAACAAGGACAGCTTGGAGGTTAAAGGCAAGATGGAGTCGGGTTAGGTCAAATCTCTTTCACTGTCATAATTTTCTCAGTGTTATAATTTTTGCAAAGGCAGTTTCATATATGCCCGTCTTCTGATACTTCCTCCTGGCTGAATGTAAACAAAATGAATGGAGCTAGAGAATTGTATTGAACCATGACACGGAAGCCAAATGCCAAGGATGCCAAAGCAAGGAGCTAGAAAGAATCTGGATCCCTGACATCATAGACCTCCATTCTAGCCTTACTCATCTACTTTTTACCTAAGAGAACAATTAACCTCTTTCCTGTTTAAGCAACTCTTACTTGGGCTTTTCTGTCATTTGTAGCCAAACAGAACTAACATGATAATATTGGGCATATCTAACTGTCTCACACCCCAGTATGGGGGTTCTAAATGCTGATGGTCAAATCACATGACTAAGTAGATCAGTTCTAATATCAGGTATGTTCACCAACCTCAACCAGGCCCTCAGTGCTGCCCAGCAGTCTCTCCAATTCTCTCTGGTAGCTACTTCAAGCGTCCTTCATGCTCCTTAAACTTTTCACTCCTCCTTGTCCCACTTCTCAGCAGTTGACCTCTGCTTATGTCAGAGGGAACATATAAGAAACCATTAGATAAAAACTTCCCCCTTCAACTGCTCACTTCCAAGATCACTGCATCCACACTCGTTTATTTCCTTTCCTCCAGTTACAATGATATTAGCTAGCCTAAGGCTAATTCCTCCCCTGTGCAATGGATCCTATCTCCTCCGTCCTACTCAGGGATTACCCTGTATCCATTATCTTCCTTACCTACTCCACTGGCTCCTTCTTTTCAGCTTTCAAACACCCTCAAGTAGCTCTCATCTGCAAAACAAAGAGAAACATCCCTCTCCTTCAACCTCACCTCCTGCTCCACTTTCTCTCTGCTCTTCTTCTACCCCTATTTCTTTTTTTTCCCTTCTCTCTTTCCTTTCACCCTCTCCCTCACCTTTTCTTCATGACTATAGTCAATTGCTCAATTTTTCTGGGTCCACTTCTTCATCCTTAAGCATCTTCTCAAAACCTCTGAAGTATGGCTTCAGCTTCCACCACTCCATGAAAATTTTGTTAAGGTTGCCAACTTTCCTTGTAGCTAAATCTATTGGGCATTTCTCAGTCCCCAACTTACTTTGCTCCTCAGTAATGTGACATCGCAAACTATCTCTCCTTAAATAATTATTGTCTCTTGGCTTCTATGCCATTGTTCTCTTATGGGTTTCTGTCTCTTTTTCTTTCTGACAACTCTTACCCTTGGTCTTTGTTTAGGGTTTATTTTCTTCCATCCTACCCCTTAAATGTTAATCTCAGTCTGTCTAAGTCATGGCTTCCTAGGAGATCTCACTTGTAGGATCTCAGGGTGATGATCCCTAAATCCATATCTGCTAAACTGATTGTTCTTTTTTGGGTAGTGCCCAAACTAATTGATTGGAAGTCAACTGTACTGTAAGGCAAAATTGTTAAACATGCCCTCTGAATGAAGAGACCCCCTAACAGGCTTTGTGTGAGCAACAAGGCTGTTTATTCACCCAGATGCCAGTGGGCTGAGTCTGTAAAAAGAGTCAGTGGAGGGCAGTGGGATAGGAGTTGGTTTTATAGGTTTGGGGTGGGCAATGGGATAAGAGTAGGTTTTATAGGTTTGGGGTAGGCAGTGGAAAGTTAGAGAAGTTACAGTTTAGAGGGGTTTTTTTTTGCAAGCTGGGAGGAGATCCTAGGGTCTGGAGTCATGAGGTTGACTAAGGTCGGTTACAAAGTCCAATTGCCTTATCAGTTGAGGCGGGAATAAGGAAAAATAGAAGAATGTCTCAAGTTAATTAGGTGCCACAGGGGTTGATCATTCTTCCCCTTTTCGTGGTCTTCCAGTTACTTGAGACTTTCTAGTTCCAGGAACTCATCTGGAGTGTCCGTGCAGGTCACAGAGGTTACCATGGTGTCCATGGCATTGTCAGTCAGCCTAAAAGACCTTACAGAAATCACTTTTGAGGGCTTCAGATTCATACATCCAACTCAGCAGAAAAGCATCATGGATATCTCGTAGTGATCTCAAACTACATTCATCCTTCTCCCCTTCCTTATGTGCCTGCTCTTCAGTTATTATAATGCGGTGAATAAACTGAAACATCGTCATTGGTCTGGTGTAAATACCTGAGGTTCCTCATTTCACACCAAGGAAGTGAAGTACATGGACACACAAGAAGTGGGTTTAGGAGCAGAGGTTTAATAAGCAGAAGAAAGAGAAAGGAGAATAGCTCTCTGTGTGAGAGAGAAGGGCACTCGAGGGGGTCTTCCAGCATACAGCAGAGTGCACAAGGTTTTATAGACAGGCTTAAGGAGGCTGTGTCTGATTTACAGGGCCCAAAGATTGGTTGGGCCAGGTGTGACAGAGTCTATATAGCACTTGAGGAAGCTGACCACCTCACCCTAATCCTCTTATTATGCAAATGAGGTTTCTACTCGGCTGGCGCCATGTCCTCTGCTCCTCACTGTAAATGTGATCAGCAAGAAAAAGGGAAGATGGAGCCGCCATGTTGAACATGCCAACCCACAGGTAGACTTTTCCTCTTGGCACAGCTATTGGCATTCACCTGTGCAAATTTCTAGCTTGCTTTTGTATGTCAGCAGCTTGATGTTACAGGCTGCTTTCTGTTAAAATAAAATGATTTGGGGGCTGCTTTTCATTAAAAGGGAAACCTTATTGAGGATTTCCTTACCCTCACTATCTGCCTAAATAATTTCTTTTTAACTTCTATATCAAAACTACCATTCATCTAATTGCCCAAGCCAGTCAGGGCTCTACTTTCTTCTAATCAGTCATAGAGCCCTGCCGAGTTCACTTTTATGTATGTTATATATGTTTCAGATCCATTTATCTCTCTCTATTCCTACTGTTACTTCCTTTATTGCAGTTCCCTATCATCTCTCACTTGGGCTATTCTACAACTTTGTCTGTCTGCCTCCAATCTTCCACACCCATTCTCCACAGTGATCTTTCAAACGTGGAAATTTATTTATTTATTCATTTGAGACAGAGTTTCGCTCTTGTCACCCAGGCTGGAGTGCCGTGGCACGATCTTGGCTCACTGCAACCTCTGTCTCCCAGGTTCAAGTGATTCTCCTACCTCAGACTCCTGAGTAGCTGGGATTAGGGGTGCCCACCACCACGCCCGGATGATTTTTGTATTTTTAATAGAGACAGGGTTTCACCATGTTGGCCAGGCTGATCTTGAGCTCCAGACCTCAGGTGATCCACCCACCTCGGTCTTCCAAAGTGCTGGGATTACAGGTGTGAGCCACCATGCCTGGCCTGAAACATGGAGATTTAATCACGCCATTACCTGATTCCTTATGGCCCTATGATAAAGCTCAACATCTTGACTTGGCTTACAAAAGCACTGCTGATGTGGCTCCTGCCTGTGTCTTCAGCCTTTTTTCTTGCCACTCCCCTCCTTTTACTCTCCATTTAGCCACATTCAATTCCACGTTCTCAAGTATGTACTACTTGCTATTGGTGCCGAGTCACTGCACAAACCAAGCCCTTCCTTCTGCTGGGAATCCTCCTCCCACTGTCCCCACTTGCCACCCTGCCCCCATCTTTAGCTATCTCCCTTTTCCTTCAAGTCCCTGCTTCCCATCATTTCCTTCTACGGCATCTTCTCTGATTTCCAGAATCTGGTTCAGTGCCCCTTCTATGTGCTCCCAAAGGTCTTCTTCCTCTTTTTTAAAGTTAATTTTTAATTTTTGTGGGTTCATAATAGGTGTATGGATGTATGAGGTACATGAGATACTTTGATACAGGCATGTAATACATAACCATCACATCACGGTAAATGGAGTATCCATCACCTCGAGCATTTATTCTTTGTGTTACAAACAATCCAATTTTGCTCTTTTAGGTATTTTTAAATGTACAATTATTTTTCACTATAGTCACCCTGTTGTGCTAACAAATACTTGGTCTTATTCATTGTTTTTTGTGCCCATTGACCATCCTCACTTCTCCCCCATAGCCCTGCTACCCTTCCCAGCCTCTGGTAACCATCCTTCTACTATTTCCACGAGTTCAGCTGTTTTGATTTTTTTTTTTCTGAGGCAGAGATTCACTCTTGTTGCCCAAGCTGGAGTGCGATGTGCGATCTTGGCTCACTGCAAAGTCTGCCTTCTGGGTTCAAGTGATTCTCCTGCCTCAGCCTCTTTTTTTTTTTTTTTTGTAGTTTTAGTTTAGACAGGGTTTCACCATGTTGGCCAGGCTGGTCTTGAACTCCTGACCTCAGGTGATCTACCCGTCTTGGCCTCCCAAAGTGCTGAGATTATAGGTGTGAGCAACCATGCCCAGCCAGCTGTTTTGATTTGTAGCTCCCACAAATAAGTGAGAACATGCAAAGTTTGTTTTTCTGTGCCTGGCTTATTTCACTTAACATAATGACCTCCAGTTCCATCCATGTTGTTGCACATGAAGGGAGCTCATTCTTTTTTTATGGCAGGTTAGTACTCCCTTGTGTATGGGTGCCACATTTTCTGTATCCATTAATCTGTTGGTGGACACTTAGGTTGTTTCCAAATGTTGGATATTGTGAACAGTGCTGCAGTAAACATGGGAGTGCAGATATCCCTTCAGTATACTCATTCCCTTTCTTTTGGGTACTCAGCGGTGGGATTACTGTATAGTCTGGTTGTTCTATTTTTAGTTTTTTGAGGAACTTCCAAATTGTTCTCCAAAGATCTTTCCTTCTGTTACAGCACTTACACCATATTGTAATTGCTTGTTTACCTTCTGTAAGACTTGCAACATTGGAAAGGTAGGGACCATGTCTATTTTATTCATCTTTGTATTTCCAGAGCCTCTCAGCTCAACATATTTTTATTGAATAAATGAACCCAAAGTAGATAGTTTTTAATATGTGCTTCACTTTCCTAGTGGATAAACATGTCTGCCTAGTCAGGCAATTAAGAGATAATTCAGTGTAACAATCACTCTCATGGTGAGTGAAAAGAAAGAATTCCCCTTTAGACATCTTCAGTGTTTTTTTAAAAATCACTAATTTTAACAGAGCATTTTAAATTGTGATGCTCAAGCAGAGAAAAAAGATCAAATTAAAATCAGCTCTTGCTTTCCAATTTAAGATGTCAACAGGCCTCTGTGTTTGAGGTTTCCCCAGGTGTCCCACAGGACAAGGAGAGAGAAAAAGGCTTATCACAACTGTTAGTCCAGACTCTTCCCACTCTCCTTCTCCACTCAAGAGTGAAGTTCCTCTTTTATCCAGTGATCTCAAGGTTGCTAGAAAAGTAAAAATAGTTCTTCATCACATGAAGGATGAAGGCTCCAGTTTTAATCTGCTCAAGTATTCAATGAATATTTAACTGCAGTCTCACTATATGCAAGACATCTTCTTATTTTTCATAATCTCCTCAGGTTTTATGAAGGGTCAAACTTTTGTCTCCTATAAGTATTTTATTCTCTGGGAGAGACCTCCCTTTAAGAGAGGGAGATTCTTACTCTATTGCCAAAGCTGCCCTGGCCTTTAAGAAGCAAAGTAACATCTGATAGTTTTGCTTCCAATCATCCAATCATACAGGTACAAATCACACTACTAATTTAAGATACCAAAAAAGGGTTTTGGTAATGGCTAATGGAAAGGTGTCATGAGTCAGCATATAAATTCCAATACAAATACCAAGGGAAAAAAAAAGAATTTTTATATCTTAAATTATTAATTTTGCTTTGAGCTGTTTTTCTAGTCATATTGATTATAATGTATTGTATTATTCACACTCTTTTATTCATTCATTCCAGTAAATATTAGCCCCAATATATGTTTGCAAGATTGCTGGTCATAGGATAGCTTTTCTTCAGGAGAAAATAATTGGTCTACAAAGAGGATAAAATTTTAGATTTATTCACGAAACAACTACCTCAAACTCCACTTCAAAAAGAACTGATGATCTGGCATTCCATTAAAAATACAGCCTTATCTACTTGGCACCCATATTAGTTTGCTTAGATGCAACACCAGAAAACAAAAAGCAAATGCTGGCATTTCAGAAATGCTGTGTTAGCTGGAAATAACCAGGCAAACAGAAGCACATAAAGAAGAACCTTAAGAGTCAATGTTCTTTTTCCAGTTAGGAAAATGGTGTCACTACGTAAGATTCCCTTTTGTTTAATTATACCTAGTTATTGAAATAAAGCCTTTTATTACCTTTCCACATAAAGGAAAACTTTAAAGAAACAAAGCAATAAAATAGATTTTTTGGAAATATTTTCACTCGATGAGGTTTGAGCTTCTTGTATACAAACCCTCTCTAGTGGATGCTGGGTCCTGTGGTTACAGATGTGTTTACAAATCAGTCCAAGGATATCTGGAAATCCAGGTTAATTAGTAGTCCAAAATGTCAGTCATAATAAACAACACTTATAACAAAAGTCAAATTGGTGTAATATTCTCAGAGTAAAAATGTGTTATTTCTCCTTGTTATGTCAATTATTTTACTCATGTTCCTCCCATTTTGTGGGAAATTTCATTGATCAGCAGGCTTAGCCCATCATAATGAAGGAATGAATGAAAAGGTGAAGATCAACTTTCTATTTTAATTCCCATTATGACAAAACATTTTTGGAGATCAAAAAGATGTTTGAACTAGTGTCACAGATCAGCATAGAATTACATTCCAATACAAGCTAATAGGAACAAATTCCTTGGAATTTGTTGTTAGAGAAATTGATATGTTGGGTCATTGCTCTATACTCTGCTCTCCAAACTATAACCCTTTCAAAAGTGTTTCAGCTACAGATAATTTGGATTATCCTTTCCATTAGCCATTGAATGACTAAAAAGTTCCTTAGACCGAAGGTAACTTTAGAATTTATTTAAGATGCTCCAGCCGGGTGCAGTGGCTCACACCTGTAATCCCAGCACTATTGGAGGCCAAGGCGGGTGGATCACATAAGGTCGGGAGTTCGAGACCAGCCTGACCAACATGGAGAAACCCCTTCTCTACTAAAAATACAAAATTAGCCGGGCATAGTGACACATGCCTGTAATCCCAGCTACTTGGGAGGCTGAGGCAGGAGAATCACTTGAACCTGGGAGGTGGAGGTTGGTGAGCCGAGATCGCAACAAGAGCAAAACTCCATCTAGTCTGTGCAACAAGAGCAAAACTCCATCTCAAAAAAAAAAAAAAAAAAAGGAAGATGAGAAGATGCTCTGATTTTGTTTTATTTCAAAGAGCTTACTGACCTCCCAAAATAAAGAGACTGTAAATTTGTTAGTCTGAGACCATCTGCTGATACAAGTCTAATTCCATACATAGGGCCAGCAGTAAAGACCCAATGAACTAAAATAGGGTAGAAGGAGTATTAATTCACTGATGCCAAAGGGTTGAATTACTTTGTTCCCATAGAATAGCAGGTAATGAGATTCATGACCACAGAGCCAAGGAGTTAAAAGTATGTTACAAAATAATAGGAAATGCTAGCTTCAGTACAACTGAATCTTCTCCGAAGGGCAAACTGCTTATCTTGATATTTTCTAACTCTCCTCACTCAGTCTCTCATTTATTTACAATGAATAACTGCCCATTGTTACCTACTTTGATAAAGAAACATTTAAGGACTGGTGTCTGAGGCCAGACTGGATTAAGGCTTGGACTCATGCCTTGTCTGAAGAATTCCTTTTATTTGTGAAATTCCACCCAGACAACATTTTCAATGGTCCTTTTGTATTTAAAGAGGAATTAAAACACTTTGGTAAATAAATATGGCTATATTTGAAGTCAGTAGCAATAATGAAACCATAAAAGCAGCTGCAAACAAACTCTTTAAAACTTTAAAAATCCTATAGCATATACCAAAGCAGAAAAACATTCTTTTAATGCTTCTCTGCAAAAGGTTGCATCCCAAGAGTCATATCTTTGACTTTCATTTCATCCTGATAAGTATCACTTCATAGTTATATTAGCTCTGCAGCAAGATAACAACTTTGCATAGTGTACTTGATTCAGGGATTCCTGCCACAGTTGAGTTCTTTAATAAAATCAATGAAAAATAGAATCAACATTTGCATTCACACAGTATGACTAATACAGAAATGACACTAAGAAACACATTAGAATTCACACACTCAAGTGAACACTGTTTCTTTCAATCTAGTCACCTTGAGAAGCTATACTTATTCCAAAATTTGGAGTGTTTCTTTGGTGGGTGTGTTTATGGGAGAGAAAAAGAGAGAAAGAGATGGGGGTTGGGGAGACAGACCAATCTCCAAAAAACTGCTTGTTTTTTCTTCCCCAACCCCTATGCAAAACAACTTACAGAAGACCCACAATGGGGGATCCCTCCCACTACTGCTCTGCAGCTGCCACCTGAGCCCATCCTACTTTGGGAGTTCCTAGCTGTAGATATCATACAGCCTGTGTGAACCTTTCATTCTCTTGTCCCTGTACACCTGGTCCAATTCAACTCCTGCCCATCATGATTCCAGATTTAGACAACGTTTTTTGTTTTCAGATGGAATTGTGCTCTGTCATCAAGGCTGAAGTGCAGTGATGTGATCTCGGCTCGCTGCAACCTCCACCTTCCTGGTTCAAGTGATTCTTCTGCCTCAGCCTCCCAAGTAGCTGGGATTACAGGTGCCTGTAATCTCGAACTCCTGACCTCAGGTGATCCACCAGTCTTGGCCTCCCAAAGTGTTGAGATGACAGGCGTGAACCACGGCGCCTGGCCCTAGATTTAGACAACGTTATGGTCACTTATGGTTCAGGTTACTATTGTTCAACTACATTGTGAATTGAGAAAGATTTTTTGAATTGCTTGATAGTATAGTAATTTTAACATTTTAATGAGACATTACCATCTCCATTTCAAATTAACTAATTTCCCAAAGGTCATTTGACAAAGAAGCCAATTGAAAGTGAACAGTATCCGAATGCACTGCATTCCTGCAGAGGTACGATATGCAAAATAACTGTCCTAACTCCATAACAAATAGAAGAGTAAAATAAGAGCTTGTCATTGAATGAGCACTCTTATATTAGCTGAATGATTTATAATGACTTATACAGAGTACCAAAGGACTACTGGACAACTCTTGATTCTTTTTCCCTGTTTTTGTCTTTCATTTCCAAACTAGGCAGCCTTTTAATTAAATGAAATCTAAAGCAGATTATTCCTTATATTTAGGAATCATTGTTTACATGACAAGAGTTGACAGTTTTACTCTGTAGACACTTATAATTTAAAAACAAAAACTTAAAATGCAATGTTCTTACCTCGGCTTCAACAGACAAAACATGGAAATATAACTGAGTATTGATGACTCAAGTTTACGCTAATCAAAAGTATAAGGATAGACACAGGGGGATGAAGTTCTTATACCAGAGCTGCCAATCAGTAATCAGTTCATCTAGGCCTTCATTTACTCATCTGTAACTTGATGTCCAAGATCCTCTCTAGTTTATATTATTTTTATTTAATAGTTATTCAGTAATATGACAGAATACAACTTCAGGAAATCTTAATTTTTCCTTTCAATATTGGCTGCCTATTGTGCTTTTCCTCATCAAAATAGGTTCTTAAAGATTTCAATGTCTGGACAATGATATTTCTTCTCCTTTTTCTAGAGTAATCCTTTTGTTCTTTTCTGGCACCATCAATTTTCTTCTTGTTGCCTTCTCAACTTTCCAGTTAGTGCCACTTTTTGTAGTATCTTCGCCTTTTCCCTTCCTATTTTTCAGCCAAGGAAAGCATATTTTCTGATCAAATAAATAGCTTGTATGTAACCTTTATTCTTCTATTTTTGTTAATGCTTCTACTCAGTATTAAGTAGCGTAAAGGTCCAGAGTTCTATTTTTTCCAATCATCCAAGAAATAGTTTTTGAGCATCTATCATGTACCAGAAATCATACTTCTTTACCAATTCCCAAAAGAATTCCTTCAATGTGTTCCGTCATTAAAATGGGGAAGCAGCAAAATGTAGCGATTATGTATATACAAATTGGGTAAGACTCCCAAAGTTCAAATTTTGAGTCCCCCAGTTACAAGCCACGTGAATCTCGGGCAAGTTACATTGCTATGGGTGGTTTGGGTGGCTTCCATTGCAAAATGGATGTAACAGTTCTTTCCTCACAGGGATGTTTTGATTTTTTAAATAATATCAGTAATCTTCCTAGTAGGGTGCATTTAGAATAGTGCTTTACACATAGCAAAAATGCACATTAGCTGTGAGGAACACTTGTATGCTGTGGCTTAATATTCACATATATAGCTTAGTTGACAATTTAATGTCAACCTAAAGAACCCAGTGTTACTGTTGCATCATCTAACACAATGCATGGACACGATATTTTATGGTGATTAATAGGCCTGTATTTGATAATTATCAATCAAAAAACAAGTAATTTGATCTTATTACTGTTTTTTGGTTGATAATTATCAAATACAGGCCTATTTCCTTCAGGGAAACTGGACATTAAAATCTGGACTTACAGATTTAAGAATTCTGTTTTCCACAAGCACTAAAGCATTTTTTCAACAGCTTTGAAAATAAAGCACAACTTGTGCTCTGCCACTGCCAAAAAGGATTTGAAGCAGCAAAATATTTAGATTCTAGAAAACTGAAGACTTTTTTTTTTTTTTTTTAAAGGCAAGAGCCAAGGAAAAAAGTGTATATGGCAAGGAGGAAGAAACTTTATCAGAATACTTTGGCTAAGTGAGCAATTATAGTTGAAAACAAAACTTCATTTCCTCAGAGGGAAGCCAAAGCAAAGAGAAACAGGAGAGGTGTCCCAACTCTCTATTTCAATGAAAGGAAATTCACCATTAATCTGGATGGATATTTTGTTGTTTGTTTCTAAGCTAGCGTGGGGTATATAGAGAAATCATAGTGGTTGAGGACTTCGATAGTTAAAAGTGGAGACATCCGTCCTTTGGCAAATGTCTTGTCTAACAGGTGCCTCAGTCTAATATTCAGGACTGAGTTCCTGATTTCTCCACCAGCGCACCTCATCCCCTGAACAGTTCTTCTACAATCTCTACTTCAACAAATGGCAATTCCATCCTTCTAGTTGCTGAGGCTGATTGAGTGGAGTCATCCTTGATCCCTTTTCTGTCTTTCAAACCCTGTAGCTGATCTGCTAGCAAATGCTGTCAGGTCTGTCTTTAAAACACGTTCAGAAACTGATCAGTTTTCAAACCACCTCCACTGCCACCACCTAATCCAAACTATTTGTCTCCAGGATTACTGCAGTGTTCTCCCTGATCCCACCTAGAGTGTATTCAGATCTTATTAAAATATGCCACATCAAGTCATTCATCTGTTCAAAACCCTCCAATGTCCCAATCTCATTCAGAATAAAAGCCATAAATCCAAGGGGGCCCTCCATAATCTATTTTCATCCCTATCTCCCACTTAAATTCTGTCATTTTACTTCTTTGACCTTACCTGCTACTCTTCCTTGATTCACACCGCTTGGCATCACATGCCTCTTTTTTATTATAGATATATCCCAGACATGCTTCTATTTCAGGGCCCTTGCAATGGCCTTGTAGGGCTCTCTGCCTAAATGCCCCTGTAAGTGGCCACTCCCTTCTCTCTTCAGCTCTTTTAGAACTCTATTCAAATGCCACCTTTCCAGTGGGGCTTTCCCTCACCTTCCTGTTTGATATTGTAAACACTACCCCTCCTGCCCCAGCAAATGATTTTGTAACTCTTCTACTTTATTTGCCCTCTCAGCACAGTTTACTATCATATTGTACATACATATTATTACTTTTTCTTGCTCATTTCTATCTTATCCACTAGAATACAAGCACCATGAAGGCAGGGATCTTTTTTTTTTTTTTCCTGCTACATCACCCAGTTTAGGACAGGGCTTGGTGCACACTGGGTATACAAAAATCTGTTTTAAGAATTAATAGAGGGTGGGCACAGTGGCTCATGCCTGTAATTCCAGTACTTTAGGAGGCCAAGGTGGGCGGATCACTTGAGTCCAGGATTTCGAGACCAGCCTGGCCAACATGGCAAAACCCTGTCTCTACTAAAAATACAAAAATTAGCCAGCTGTGGCAAAAGGCACCTGTAATCCCAGCTACTTGGGAGGCTGAGGCAGGAGGAATTTCTTGAAGCCGGGAGGCAAAGGTTGCATTGAGCCAAGATCACACCACTGCATTCCAGCCTGGGCGACAGAGCAAGACTCTGTCTAAAAAAGATAAAATTTGAGGACAAAACATTAAAGAATACTTATATAAGAGTAATTCTGAAAGTGGGGGTGACAGAGACAGAATAATAGAATTCAGTGATGTAGAGTTTTGCTGTTCTGATTTCCTATAGGGTCAATGCTTAGAGAATAAAGAGAAAGGAACATAGGTTTAACACTAAAGTGGAGTAGCACAAGCAGGGTGTGGTGGCTCACACCTGTAATCCCAGCACTTTGGGAGGCTAATGCGGGAGGATTGCTGTAAGTGTAGGAGAGTTTGAGACCAGCCTGGGAAAACCTGTGAGACATGTCTATTGAAAATGAAAAAAATTAGTCGGGAATGGTGGTATGTATCTGTAGTCCCAGCTACTCAGGAGGTAGAGGTAGAATAATTGCTTGAGCCTGGTAGGTTGAGGCTGTGGTGAACTGAATGCTACCACTGCACTCCAGCCTGGGCAACAGAGCAAGAGCCTCTCCTTTTTTTTTTTTTTTTAACAGAGGCTTGCTCTGTCGCCCAGGCTGGAGTGCAGTGACGCACTCTCTGATCACTGCAACCTCTGCCTCCTAGGTTCAAGAGATTATCCTGCCTCAGCCTCCTGAGTAGCTGGGATTACAGGTGCATGCCACACGCCCAGCTAATTTTTGCATTTTTAATAGAGATGGGGTTTCACCACATTGGTCAGGCTGGTCTTGAACTCCTGACGTCATGATCCGCCCACCTTGACCTCCGAAAGTGCTGGGATTACAGGCGTGAGCCACTGTGCCCAGCCGAGGCTGTCTTAAAAAACAAGTGGGGTAGCACAAGATGATCCATTGCAATGAAGGACCAAAGTGGTAAGAGTTATGTTGATCTTAAAACATTATAATAAACAGACTTTGACCAGGGCCCTCAGTCTGGGTCAGAAGGTTATACATCACTCATGGTTCTTGAGGTATCCCGAGGGAAGAGTGAAGTGGGACATTCAAATATTAGAAGTAATTACATACTTACATTATTACTTATTCCTACCCTGCTTTACATGTACTGGAAGACTTTTACATGAGGGAAGTAAGCAAGGAAGGCTGCAAGAAGGTAACCTAGTAAAAGAACTCCTATGTCTCAATGGCTGCCTTTCATGTCTTGCTTCATGACCCTAACATTTTAGATAAAAGGAAATGTAATTCCTTGAACAAATTAAGTAGCATTTAAATATAAAGATTGCTTTGATAAAAAGAGTTCAGCCATAAAGATTTTCTTTCTTTAGAGTGCATTTAGGAGACCTAAATACAACTATTTCCCCTCCTTGGCCAGCATACTGCCAATCCCTTAATGCAAGTGAGTAAGTAAAAGTGTTCTATTAGGCCATGGCAAAAATAACAGATCTAATATTCAAAATGCTTCAACAGCAAACACCCAACTGATAATTTAAATTGCCTGAGTTTTCAAAACTTGAATTTGATAGAAAATGAGCCAGGTTTTTCTTACCTGTTAGAAGAAAACGCAGGCAACTTTGTGAAGGGTGTGAAATTTTTATGGTTACAAAGGGACTATTTAAATAGTCTAATATGTCATTTAAAGGTGCCAACTCCCTAGCAAGGCTTAACTTAGAAAAGGCCTCAATTATTCAACCACTAACAAAGTTCCTTTATTAATAAGTAAGAGATGCTTTACAAAGAAAACCAGAGACTGTAAAGTGTTACATTAAATGCAAATTCTTCATCTATTTCAAATGAGTATTTTTGGGAGTGTGGAATAGAGTTGTCCACAATTTTCACTTCTGGTTTCTCATTCTCGATTATGCAAAAATGAACTCACACAAATTCAAATATCTATTTTGAAAAGTATTTACTTAGTTTAAATAAATTAATTGCAAATAAAAATCAAGCTACAATATATAGCCTGAATAGAAATGACTAGAACAAATACAACACAGGACTTGATTTCCTTGCTTTAGTCACAAAGCATGTGACAATCTAGAAAACTTTAAAATCAATTATATTTCTTTGAAAAAGGGGTAACAGCAGTTACTGATACATCACAACTAATAAACTTATAATACAAGTTTCCTGACATGCATTTCCTGAGTGAACCCAAATGATCATTTTTAAAAACAAGGAAATTTCAACAGTTGAAGTAAAATAAAATAGTTCATGGCTTCTAAGCAACAAGTTTTGTTTTTTTAAAAACCAAAAGAAAATTCAGAACAGTGTTGTAATAGGATAAATTAAAACTATGCTACCACATATAAAACTTTGCTACAGTCAATTAAGTATTATACAACTTTTCAAACTAAAGGAAAACAAATCAAAACATTAAAAAAAGATACTGTCTAAAAGTGTACTGGTTTCTACAAGTGTCAAAAAAAGATTTGATGTAGTGCAACTGTCTATACTTGTGGTGCCTTTGAAAAAAGGGTGGGAAGGAGGGGAGAGAAGAAACTTGTTTTTGCTTCCAGAAGCAAAGGACATACTGGAATTAGAGAACAGGCAGACCATGCAGTGCATCACTCCACACTGCAGTCATCGGTGCTCAGCTGCATCTGCCAAGCAAACATTTACTTGAGTCTCACTGTGGCAATCCCTTAGGATTCAAACCCAGAGTTAAGGCTGGTCTGCCAAAAAGGGGGCACTATTGTCATTAAACCCTTCAGATCTCTAGATTTCCTAATGCCTGAATAAGGCCAAATACAGAATAATTACTTAAGCATTTCTTTTTCTAAAAGCAAATCATGTCACTCTCCTTTCTTGCTAATTTATACTTTTTTTTCTAGAAACAATGAACAGATGAACCACAGTTTATATCCAAAAAATAAACTTGTCAAATGCTGCTGATACTACAAACAGATTAGTTACCATGGGAGAAAAATAGATAATCTAGATTAAATTGCATATTCAAAGGAGCATATAAAATGTTTCTTAGCATTAAGTTTTTGTTATAATACTACGCTTGAGAGAAACATTAAGAAAAAGTCTTTCCTGATTATCTTCAACGTGGTTAAAAACAAACACCTTTCACACAATAGTAATTAATATGAATTTGGTCTTACAAATTACAAAGTGTTCTAATTTACCAAATTATTTAGACTGGGGTGGGGAGAGAGGCTCTCTTGTCCTTCTTCCTAACTTTGCAAATCCTTAAGCTAGGTGCTCACTAAGCTACCATTCACACCAAGGGTGTGACACCATCGTTACCATGCTACTCTATCAAGAACATTCTACGGTATTTTCTGTAATAAAGATAAATAGAAAAAAGTTAATATACATGTTGCTGTATTTTACAATGTTTGCAACAAACTGTAAACTAACATAGTTTGAACCAACAGTACCCTCAGTTATACAAAACAATTTCAGCACTGAGGATGGGTGATTCAAAAACACTAACAGGAAGGCATCAAATTAGACTATGTCTTTTTCTCCTCAAAATATATTTTTAAAACTCAGAATTCAGAAGACTCGTGCTTTCAGAAATTCCTTTGCTTGAGTTTCCCAGATTTTTGCTCAGAAATTGCTACTATTTATTATAAATGTTTAAAAAAAATTCTTCATCTTAATGCAAATGACGAGAGCAGAAAAACTGTGATGTGGACAAGTTTGAAAACCCAACTCACTTAGCTTATAAATTTATAACGTAGTCTTGGAGGACAATGGTCTGTTAGTCTAGAGGTCCTTGAAAAATAAGTCTGATGTAGCCTTGTTCACCAGCCAACTGATGTGCACAAAAGGGACAGGCTGCATGAAAAGTATGAGTACCATGAGGAAGTGGGATCTGGGACCAATAGGCAGTTGTCTTTTCTGAACACACATGCCCACACGGGCTAAACGCATGGGTTGGAGGGCCGGCGTCCACATAAAATCCAGCTTCACATCCAAGCCACAGAGGAACATAGGGACCGACAGACCTACACATAGGACATTCACGATCTTTTCCATCACGTTCTTCTTTGTTTCCCCAGTTATGATAGCCATGTACATGGCCGCAGTTCAGATATACCCATGGTTGTTTTTCATCTACCACATCTTTCCTCTTCATACTAGGAAATGCTAGTGTGTTGAACCCTACAGGGCACTGAGGTCGTGCTGCATTGATTTCCTGTCTTAAAGCTTCTAAATGCTTCACTGTAGGAGTGTGGGAAAGGCCTTCTGCAGTACGCCATAGCAATGTTGCACCACAGAGGTCGATTAATGAGCCATCTTGTAACTGATTGGTTTCAATTTCCACCTAGAGAAGACAAGAGTTGAAAAACATATTCACCACTCTGTTTTGGATTTTTGCATAAGAGTTTTGGTTTTAAGTACTTATAAATCCTTTCCTAGGATTTTCACTAAATATTCAAGAAACTGACAGTAGTTATGAAAAAGATAAGTTTGAAAATCAAGGATAAAATAGCAAACATGAACATATTTCTTTTTAGCCTTATGATAAAGACAACTTATGATTAAAACATCTGGCTAATCAATAAGTCTAATATTTTAAATGAGGTAAATATGGTCAAATGTATACAGATGGCAACAGAAAAGATCAGAGAGTGCTGTTTAAGAAAGCTTAGGTTTTAAAATACATTAACACGATATGACAGAAGAATACACTTTTAGAGTATACTAAATGAAATATTAAGATACTGTCCTCTAGTATAGAATTTGGTAGTCAGTGTTTGATAGACTTAGTATTCTGTGTTGGCAATAGATTTAAGAGTTTTTTTGAATGGATGTAATGCATTCAGTTCAACTCATCCTATGTGTTTATTGTAGCTAATTAAGAAAATACCATTCAGTATTTACCATTTTTCCTCTCTGCTGAGCTGATCTAGTTTCACGCAGACTAAATACATTTCCACACACTGATATTTCTCTCCATATTCCAGGCTTGGAGTCTTCTGTGAACCCATTGCGTGGATGCATTACAAGAACGCCATTAGTGGTTAAGCCATCCATCTGCCCATCTGATGTCTTCCATTTGGCAGCCTTTTCCTAGTAGAAATAATAGTAGTAAGCTTCCAATTACTTGTAATTTGGAATGAAAACTAGTATAAAGGAAAATATCATTTAGAAAAAATGCTTTTTACCCCAAGAAAGATGTTTTTTGATGAGTCAAATCCTGCAGCATAAATCCGTGCTGTAAAGGGAGGATTCCGTTCACATATGATTCTACAGGCAAATCTTGATATAGTGCTTTGTACTGACTGTGTATCAGAATTACTTTGACTTCCAGGAACTGTGTCAGTTACTACAAAATCAATGGGGCTTTCAGTCGACCGGCCAATCTGAGGGAAAAAGGAACATCTATAAACCCATTCAAAGAACACAGTGGAAAATCCATTCAAGAAGGCAGTATAAGAAGTAAACATTAAACCTCTGAAATTCCTAAAGTTGAAATTTACTATACTTAACATTGGGAGCATCTATACTCTTGAAAACTAATCAGTCAGACTGTCTCTGTTGAAGGTAATCACTTAGAGCATGGAATTAAATGGGAACTTACAACAATATATGAAACCCTCAGGGAATGAAGAATTCAGCAATGGCTGAGATTTCTAGATGGCTGCAGATTTTAATCTTAACCCTTTTGGATGGAAATCTGTGTGCAGGTTTTTTCTCTTTAGAGATATTTAAAGAGATATTCTTTATATATATATATATATATATTTATATATATATGTATTGCATTTTAGGTTCTGGGGTACATGTGCAGATCATGCAGGATTGTTGTATAGGTACATACATGGCAATGTGGTTTGCTGCCTCCATCCCCCCGTCACCTATATCTGGCATTTCTTGCCATGCTATCCCTCCCCAAACTCCTTACCCCCTGCTGTGTGATGCTTCCATTCCCTGTGACCGTGTGTTCTCATTGTTCAACAGCTGCCTATGAGTGAGAACATGCAGTGTATAATTTTCTGTTCTTATGTCAGTTTGCTGAGAATGATGGTTTCCAGATTGATCATGTCCCTACAAAGGACACTAACTCATCGTTTTTTATGGCTGCATAGTATTCCATGGTGTATATGTGCCACATTTTCCTAGTCCAGTCTATCACTGATGGGCATTTGAGTTGGTTCCAGGTCTTTGCTATTGTAAACGGTGCCGCAATGAACATACGTGTGCATGTGTCTTTATAATAGAATGATTTATATAATTCTTTGGATATATACCCAGTAATGGGATTGCTGGGTCAAATGGAATTTCTATTTATTCTACCTTATTTAACAGAATATAGTGAACATATATAAGTAAATCTTTTAGGATGACTGCAGAACATTATACTATAAATACCATTTATATTAAGCTGATATGCAGTGATGTCTTCAGGTGCTATAAGAGGTGTACAAGACTGCTGATCCTTATGTCAAGGGCTTGCATAGCCTTGCTTTGAGGTCTTATGTATACTTCATAGATTTTCTTGTTTCTTTTCTGTCAGGTTGTCAGCTATCACTCCTTGTTTTTGGTCATGCTTGTTTCCATCAACAAGCCCCTCCTTTAACTGGCTATTCTTATTCTGCTATGGATTAAGAAATCAAATAACCAACTTCAGAGAAGAGAATTTCAAAAGGTTCTGGTGAGAGCCTAAGGGATTCTCTAGGGAGCACAGAAAAGCAATTAACTGCATCAACTTCGTGGCATTTATTATACATATATATACTCTTCCTGATTCTTGGGCATATTTCAGAGAGACAAGGCTCCCAGATAAGAGTTCTGGATGGGCGAGGTGTTGGAGATTTCAAAACATCTTCAGAGGTACTAGCTAGTAAATACGTTAATTTCATTTTGAAAGTTGAAAAGATAAAAGGAAATCAGTGGGTAGATGACAAAAGTGACAAGTGTCACAGGGCTTTAAAGGAAACGTTTGGAAATTATCGGTTTGTGAATGTATTTGTTATAAAGTAGTACTGTAAAACTGAAGAATGTGGGTACTGAGAAAAAATATTGGCCCTCTACAAAGATAAAGACTCTTAAAAGTCATTCTTTACATATTTTAGCCTCAAGTTCCTCCTATCAGCACACTTCTAGATAAACTTCTTTAGTGTTTTTGTCCAATCATCAAGTATAAAGTCCTTATATTTAGATTGGATAGTTTTAGAGGAAAACTAGTTAACAAATGTAAGATTGGATATTGGCTGGGAACAGTGGCTCATGCCTGTAATCCCAGGACTTTGGGAGGCCGAGGTGGGTGGATCACCTGAGGTCAGGAGTTTGAGACCAGCCTGACCAACAAGGTAAAACCCCATCTCTACTAAAAATACAAAATTTAGTCGGGTGTGGTGGCGTGGCAGGTGCCTGTAGTCCCAGCTACTTGGGAGGCTGAGACATGAGAATTACTTGAACACAGGAGGTAGAGGTTGCAGTGAGCTGCGATCACACCACTGCACCCCAGCCTGGGTGACGGAGTAAGACTGTCTCAACAAAAAAAAAGATTGGATATCCCTTTTCTTTATTCTTAAAAATAAAGATATCTTAAATTTAAGATAATGATACCTAAATAAAATGGTCTCGGACCTTTGAAATTAAAAATATTTCCCAAAATAAAAAGGCTCTTTAAAAGCTAAGAGATGTAGGCCAAGGATTGAACTAATATTCAGAATCAATAGAAGAAGCACTTATTTGGAAAGAGACTGTTCCAGAGGGCTGATATTTCAACTGGGTCTTGGGAGAGAATATTTAAGACACTGAAGCAATATTTGTAATGACAATGAGAAGGAAAAAACTTAAGTATTTATAAAGAAAAAAAAATATGAATATGATCAGATGCCAAAATATAATTAATGTTAATAATTAGCATTAAAAATACAGCTCTTTTGTCATTCTCCCTCACCCCCCAAGAGAAAACTCAATGGTTCTTTAAAGCTTATCCAAAATTTGTAGTTTATTATTTCTGATAATAGAAACTGACTCAAGATTTGCTTCCCATCTATCAATCCAGCTGAATTTCCTGCTATTTGTGTCTACTAGGTACAGGTAGCTTGTCATCTATCTTTTACCACACTGTGTACTTCTTTGCCATTTCTTTTGCCAGAATGCTTTTCTACCGGATGCTGGCAAAAATCCTACTTAACCTGATAAAAAGATCTATATGAAAAGGCACCAGTGTAAAGTCTTTTCTCCATCCTTCTTCAACCCAATCAATATGCTTAAAATTTAGAGGGTCAGTATAGCACCTAGGCATGTAATCAGCTTATAATGTCTCCCTTATGTACTTTATAGTGCCAAATGATGCACAGAGTTGGAGTTGGAATATCTGATGACTTGAACAATAAATCTTCTTGTTCAGTTTACAGGGCAGACAATCCTAGAATGTTTCTAATACAATTCCTCAAAGACTGGCTAGTTTATCAAGGTAGTTTCTGATACATCACAATCTTTTTGATGCAGAAATGTTTGGATTTTCCAAAGCTGTAATACCTGTAGAAAGTATTATGCCCTGAGAAAAATTCTCAACTTTATGAAAAAGACAAAACTCGAAATGTTAAAACTTATTTAAGGGCTTTCATTAGATGTGATGACATTGTTTCAGAATTCAGGATGCCTGGGTTTAATTTCAGTTTTGCTCCCAAGTAACTCTATCACCTTTAACTCACAAGATTTCAGTTAACTTCATCTATAAAAGGGGTAAACAAATAAATACAAGGTACTTTCTGAAGCTGAAATTCTAGCCTGTGACCAAGTATCTTGGGAACATCTATCTATCTATCTGTCAGTCAATCAATAGACACGAGGTCTCACTATGTTGCCCAGGCTGGGCTCAAGCTATCACCCCACCTCAGCTCCCTGAGTAACTGAGACTACAGGGCTAGTAGCATTTTGATTTTTTAAAAAAGCTAAGCTCATTCATTTTCACTGTTTGTCAGTGAAACAGAATGTGAATAACCATCCTAAAGCTTTGTGTTAGGTTTTTGTTGGATCTAAACATTAATCTTCATTAAATATGTTATTTATTTTTGGTAAAAGCGAGGAAAACATAAACAAAAGCCCACATTCTAATATTAACTAGAGAAAAGAAATTCAGTATCTCATCTCATTAAAAGGGTTAGGCAGAGGGAGTGACTTCAAAGAAATATTTCGCTATTGACTGAAATTAAATGTATTTCCAGGCCTTTTCACTTTTATTTGCCTTGTAAAATAAAAAAAAAAAAAAGTCAAAGGGACAATAATTATAAGAGCAACATTATCAGGCAATTTATGTTCTACTTAAGTTTGTTTTTAAAAAGCCCAAGGCTTCAGAAAGCTCAATATTAAGGAAGAAGATCAAGGATTCTATTTACATCTTTGGAATGGACTCTCCTAGAATCTATCAGCTTATAAAAATGTCAGCACTGGATTGGTACAAAAAGTGAGAAAAAAATACTTTTTTTTTTTTGAGACACGGTCTTGCCCTGTTTCCCAGGCTAGAGAGCAGTGGCGTGATCTTGGCTCGGCTCACTGCAACTTCCGCCTCTCGGGTTCAAATGATTCTCCTGCCTCAGCCTCCCGAGTAGCTGGGATTACAGGCGCCCTCCACCATGCCCAGCTGATTTTTGTAATTTTAGTAGAGACGGGGTTTCGCCATCTTGGCCAGGATGGTCTTGACCTCCTGACCCTGTGATCCCCGTGATCCCCCTGCTCCAGCTTCTCAAAGTGTTAGGATTACAGGCGTGAGCCACTGCACCCAGTCAAAAAATACTTTTATTGCATGGGTAGCATTGATCAAATATGTGCTGAGGAAAAAAGTTTGACTTCACATATATAATACAAATAGTTAGCAACTGCCTAAACTGTTTATTGCCTAGAGAGGAAGGTGGGAGGTAGTGGTAGAAAAAGTCATAAATATGTACAGAATATTTATTGTTTTCTTTTTTGGATCATAGCTACTATTCACTAAGTGTTTTTACTAAGTGCCTGGCGCAGCTCTGAGTACTCTACATGTACTAGATCATTTAAGCCTCCTAATAGTCATGAGGGAGAGTCTATTACCTGCACTTTACAGAGGAGAAAACTGAGGCATATAATAGCTATGTAATATTTTCCAGTAATTCTGATTCCAGAGCCCATCTCAACCGTGCTTGACTAACTTGTACTTATGAGGTTTAGCAATTTATCTATATTTTAATAAAATACAATATAAAAATATGATAATCCTTTATCTGACCTCAGCAAAAGTTACCAAGAATAGATTTTTAACTTTTTTGTTTTTTAAGAAAAAAATTTTTAGATGTTATAATACCTGAAACATATCAGTGTTGCTGTCATGAGTATATTCAACCACCACAGTCTGGGCCCGAGACAAAGTATATGATATGCTATGCTGGTCCTTGTTGCTTATTGCCTAAGAATGAAAAAGTTAATAGCAAAAATTAGTAGGCAGGTCAATCCAATCTGAAAATCTTTTCATTAAAAAAAGGGAAAATTATTTACATGACATATTTATATATTTTCCCCCTGAAAACATGACATATTTATATATTTTCCCCCTGATATTTAGAGGAGCGGTTAATAACTCCTGTCAGCTACGACAGCAGTTTCTCGGGTTGCATGTGGTACTGAAGAATATTTAGAAGCAGTTAAACAGTAAAAACATTATTTTATTTTTTAGAGATGGAGTCTTGCTCTGTCGCCCAGGCTGGAGTACAAGCAGCACGATCTTGGCTCACTGGAAGCTCTGCCTCCTGGGTTCAAATGATTCTCCTGCCTCAGCCTCCTAAGCAGCTGGGACTACAGGCACACACCACCATGCCTGGCTAATTTGTTTTGTATTTTTAGTAGAGACAGGGTTTCACCATGTTGCCCAGCCTGGTCTTAAACTCCTGAGCTCAGGCAATCCGCCCACCTTGGCCTCCCAAAGTGCTAGGATTACAGGTGTGAGCCACTACACTTGGCCCATAATTTTCTTTTATCAAACACTAGACTACCTTATTAAGTATTTTAAATTATAAAGTAATCAAAACCAAATCCCACATAAAAACAGAAAACAATAGTCAGTACTGCTCTGATAAGAAGTACAAAATCTTGCAAAATAAGATGACTCTGATTTTTGAAGTCATTTAGACAGCTATGAAGTTCACTAATAAGCCAAGTTAACTGGTTTTTCTAACCATTTTGTGACTCTAGAGATGACAAATGTTTTCCATATGCAGGGTGAGATACAGAAAAATGCATTTGGGATTTGGTCCCAGAAGATAAAGGAAAAAAAAATTTTTAAACAAAAGAAACATTCATAGAATGATTAAATATTACCAAAGGAAAGGAATGTAATGCTTATGACTACTGTACTTCTGACTTATCTCAAACTAAAAACATTGTTAAAAAGAACTTTTCAGTTTTGTTTTCAAGTGTTTTCTATGTATTTGAGTTGAAGATAATATCAAAGGAGGGGAAAAATCTAGTCATCACACAAAGGAAGTAGAAATGGGCTGCGTAAAAGAAAACAGATACGAAGACGGGAATAATTATATACAGCAAAGAAGCTCAATTAAAAAACCCTTCTTAATTAGAAGTTTGGCATCGTAAGTTTTTACTTGGTTTCAATTTGCAGCTAATCTGTAATAGATAAAGCCTTAAAACAACAGCTTTAAGATTAAGATTGTCAAATTTCCAAATATACAAAGAGAATATACTAATGACTCAGCTTTATCAAAGCTTAATACTGCCACTTTTGCTTCTGATTTTTTTTTTTAAGGAATTAAACTACAGATAAAATTGAGGCTGCCTACATGTATCTCTCAATTCCCTTTTCTCCACACAGGTATCCAACCTCAAGAATGCAGTGTAGGTCATTTACATGCATGTTTTACATATTTCTTTCTACACATTAAGGTATTCATAAATACTATATAATTGTTTTACAGCTTTTAAACCTATACACATATATATATATTTAAGAGAACAGGTCTCACTATGTTGCAGAGGCTGAAGTGCAGTGGCTATTTACAGGCAGGAAAACAGCACACTACAGCTTCAAACTCCTGTGCTCAAGTGATCTTCCTGTCTCTGCCACCCAAGTAGCTGAGACTAACAGGCATGTGCCACTGTGCTCGGCTAAACAGCTGACTTTTCAATGAAATAATTACTCAGTATTTTGAAAAGTAATTCTTAGTGGCTAACGAGATTTTAAAACATTGGTTTTTGTGTGCTTTGAGATTGTAATCTTTGCGTGTTTTTTTTTTTTTTTTAACTATTAAACCTACTCTTAGACCGAGAATAAAAACTATGTCAAGTTTGAGTCTCACTGGACTAGAACGCAGGGTTTTAACCACTCACCCCAGATGACTGCCAGACTAAATGCTTAATTTTCATCATGACCTCACTAACACATTCCTTCAAAATTTAAAGAGGAAAGAGTCAATCTTTTTTTTTTTTTTTTTTTTTTTAAACTGAGACAGTCACACTCTGTCATTTAGGCTGCAGTGCAGTGGCATGATCTCGGCTCACTGCAGCCTCTGCCTCCTGGGCTCAAGTGATCCTCCCACTTTAGCCTGCCAAGTAGCTGGGACCTCAGGGCATGCCACCATGCTTGGCTAATTTTTTGTACTTTTGGTCAACACGGAGTTTCACCATGTTGCCCGGGCTTGTCTTAAACTCCTGAGCTCCAGTGATCCGCCCACCTTGGCCTCCCAAGTGCTGGGATTACAGGTGTGAGCCACCACGCCCAGCCAAGAGTCAGTCTGTGGTCCCTAAGATTCTTATTGCCTAGTAAAGATGAAAGATGAAAAAGAGATAAGAATGAAAACATGAGGGCATGGCAGAGTAAAAATAGGAAGAAAAGTACAGAATGTGATATTATACAGGTAGGGATTAGAAATCTTTTCCCTGATAGTGATTTTCAGCCAGAGGTAGTATTAGCTGTCTAAGGGGCATCTAAAAATATTTTGTGCATTTTTTGGCTGTTATGAAGATTTGCAGGCTTACATGGCATTTTGTGGGTGAAGGACCCATAAATGTCCTGTAGTATGTGGGAAAGTACTGAATAATGAAAAACTGGCACACCCAAAATGTCAAGAGCACTTCTGGGGGAGATACTGTAAGAAGATCCTCAGATTGGATCAATCTGAGGTTTACTTCTGCCACCTGCTTAGCACATTCCTTCTCTCCAAAGGAGCAAAAAGAAACACCCAAAAAGAAACTGTCCCTTTTCTGCACTAACTGGCTCCCAAATAGTAACAGAGGAATCCTAGTCAGGGATTCTTTCACAAATCAAACTGGGTATAAAACAAAGCTGAAAAGTCAATTATCTTCAGACACTGAAGCTGCAACCTAAAACCAGATCATATGCCAACTTTTCTGTCTCTCGTTTATTTAACTTATAAAGATATGCTTCAGATGGTATAATACTAATGTACATCCTCGGCTACTTAGCTAAAGACACAGTATTTCCAGGAGTCAAAGAACTCTTTGTAATTTTTCTTATTTGTTCATTACAATATCAAATTCATTCTGTATTATAAAATTGGAAGCAGAAAAATTCACAGAAAATACAAAGATGTGAAATTCCCCCTCCTTGTCTGTCACTCTAGGAAAAGCCCAAGTATCCTGAAATGGTGGTCCAGCTCCTGGAAATTTTGTTAGAAGAAGAAAAAGGGGCTAGAAGCATGAAATAGGCTAGGGGTTGAGAAGTTATATTGTAGATGCACTTGGGTATTGCTTTCATAGCTTTGATTCAATTTAATAATTATTGAGGTCTACTTTGTGCAAGGCACTATGCTAAAAGATAAGAAGTTATAAACCAAAAATGAATAAAAACAATACACAGACTCTTAGGTAAAGACCCTTAGTTTAAAAATTACCTCATCCACACATGCTTCTAATACCTGAATACACATATTATACATCACATTCCTCCCAGGGAGGCCCCTTCAGTAATAGAGTGGGAATTTCCACTTCTCAGGGCAGACAGCTGCATAATTCTAAGTACTAGATAAATCCCTGTCCCCCACCCCACCTCTTTTAATAAGGAGAGGGAATGCTCCTTCTAATTTCCACCCACTGATCCTGGTTTGTCATTAAAAAAAAAAAAATTCTATTCCCCTTCCATATGGCAGCTCTTCAAATACCATGTCTCCAAAGTCTCTTCTCCAATCCAAACAAAAGGAAATTTCTGAAACAGAAATGTGAGGGGAATGCTAGAGAATATAAACAACACATAAAAGTCTTTCAATTTCTCCAAGTTAATTTAGGTAGCTTTTTAAAAAAAAAATTTATTTTTTACCTTTGCAGCCTGAGGAGTACAAGCAATATGCACAGTGCTGGGCTTCACCCCATTTGCCTTAGGTCTTTTAAACAAAGCAAATCTACTTTTCCTCCTTCCTCTATCGCCATTTGGGAGAGACCCATTATACCTGATGGGGGGAAAAATATAGGTGATCTCTTGCAAGAACTGCACAATTATGAAACAAAGGTTTTACTCTGCCTTGCAGAATCAGTTCCCAATTAATTATCTATTAGCACACTATAATTATTTCAAATTCCTTTGAGCAACTGTTGATTTCCACACCAGGTGCCAGTGTGTGAAACAAAATGAGATTTTTTTTTCTGGCTTCATTCCAAGTCACAGAGAACCTTTTGGATTATACACAGTTATATCTATTTTTTTCCTTCCCTCTTTTATGAAGGATAATTAAGAGCGGATTAATGGCATGTCTGACTCCTTATGACTCATTCTCTTTTTTTAAGGTGAATTGTTTGCATGTGCTAATACAACCTTTAAAAAGTACAGTATGTATTGTTTAAAACAGAATCTCCTTTAACTGTGAACCAAACACTTTAAATAGCTGAACTTTTGAAGTAAGGAATTTTTAGACTTTTTAAGTCTTAGCTACCTGAATCTACAAATACACACTCATTGTATTAGCAGAACCTGTCCAACGGACATGTTTGCTAAGCAGTAAACATACTTTTGTTGTTCAGATCTTATGACCATTTCTCTATAACATGTATACACACACACACACACACGCACACAGAGATAGGTGGGTGGATCACCTGAGGTCGGGAGTTCGATACTGGCCTGACCAACATGGAGAAACCCCGTCTCTACTAAAAATACAAAATTAGCCGGGCTTGGTGGTGCATGCCTGTAATCCCAGCTACTCAGGAGGCTGAGGCAAGAGAATCACTTGAACCCAGGAGGCAGAGGTTGCAGTGAGCCGAGATCATGCCACTGCATAACAGCCTGGGTGACAAAGCAAGATGCTGTCTCAAAAAGAAAAGAAAAGAAAAAAGTTAAAAACAAAATATTTGAGTGTTTACTGTAAACCAGACACTATTGAATTCTATCCCATACATATCACCTAACTAAATCTACCCTTGCAAAAATTCTAACAGATTGAAATCACTGTCCCCATTTTTACACGTTAGGAAACAGGCTCAGTTATTTTCTGAAGGTCACACAAGTCACACTGTCAAAGCCAGAATTTGAATTTAAGTATGTTTGTCATGGTTAAATCATTCCTTACTGCTTCACTGAAGCATGAGCGTAGCTTAACAATAATCTTTCCTTATTCACTGTCCACCTCCCCTGGCCCCTGCCACCTGACAAGTCTTTGGTTTGATGATCTACTATATGTAGTTGGTCAATCTAGGGGGAGATAAAGCAGGAAATAGGGACAGTTTTGAGGCTGGAAGACGAAGTGGTTATAAAATGGCCTGTAATTGTGGCTGGCAAGAAGAATGTTTTAAAGTTGAGAAGAGACTTTACTCAATGACTGCCATATATAGAAATTACACTGACCCTTTATAAAAAATCAAACACTTTGTATTGGAAAAAGCCCTTGATAATGTTGCCAGCCTTGCTATAAGTCCAAAGTACAGCCCCTTAGCTAAGAAATTATTTTAGCTATTCTAGGCTTTGTGTTGCCACCAGCCCCACTGTCAATTCCTCATTGCCCTTTCACTACTGTCCTCTGAGTTGCATGACTCATCCCTCTTCTGGATGTGGCTCTTTAGTCCCACATTGCATTCCTGTAGTTCAAAGTTCTTTTCCCTTTTTTTTTTTTTTTTTTTTTTTTTTTTGAGACAGACTTTCACTCCGTCACCAGGTGCCAGGCTGGAGTGCAGTGGTGCGACCTCGGCTCACTGCAACCTCCGCCTCCTGGGTTCAAACAATTCTCCTGCCTCAGCCTCTTGAGTAGCTGGGACTACAGGCGCGCACCACCACGCCCAGCTAATTTTTTGTATTTTTAGTACAGACAGGGTTTCACTATGTTGGCCAGGATGGTCTCGATCTCTTGACCTCATGATCTGCCCGCCTCGGCCTCCCAAAGTGCTGGGATTACAGGCGTGAGGCATCGCGCCCGGCCTCAAAGCTCTTTTCTAAGTAGCAACACCATGAAACCTTTTCCAGCTTCACTTCTAGAAGGTTGAGAAGAGAAAGTATTTGCATTTTAAGACACCAAGTACCAGACACAGAGACAATTACTGTTGCTAATGATTATCTCTTAACTGAGGAACTTCTAGGCTAAGACTGGCAGTTTAAAACTATAAGCTAAATTTTAAACTAGTCCCTCAAATGACTCTCAAATTTCCTGCCAGAAGAATTTAACCTGGAAAAGTTTTTGGTAGTTAAGAGCTGTTTGTCTTCAAGTCTATGTGATTTGAAGTTGTAATACTGTAGTTACTATGCTAAATTTATGATTTTTTAAAGTTTTGTTTTTGAGAAAGGAATTTTAAATCTCATAGGGCCTTAGATGATCTTGTCTAATTGTCATTTTACAGAGGAGGAAACGAAGGCCCACGATAGTTCAGTGACTTGCCCAGGGTCATACAGGGAGCAGTGCTGGAATAAGCACTGGATTCTAGGATTCTTAACATCCAGTCAAGTTCAGTAACTTCATCTGATTTCCCCAGTTTCTCCTACTCTCTCATCTGAAACAATGCATTCTCACTTTAACAACTGGACTCAAACATACTGCAATGTCTAGAGTTGCTTTTTAGGCAGAAGCAGAGAAACAGTATGGGGAAAATAAAATTAGCAATTTTATTTTATCTTATTTTTTTTTTTTGAGACAGAGTCTTGCTCTGTTGTCCAGATTGGCTCATGCAACCCCTGCCTCCCGGGTTCAAGTGATTCTCCTGCCTCTGAGTAGCTGGATTACAGGCACATGCCACCACACCCAGCTAATTTTTATATTTTTAGTAAAGATGGGGTTTCACCATGTTGGCCAGACTGGTCTCAAACTCTTGTCCTCAGGTGATCTCCTGCCTCGGCCTCCTACAGTGCTGGGATTACAGGTGTGAACCACTGCACCTGGCCTAAAATGAGCAATTTTGTAGTTTCTGAGATCTCTAGTTAAGAGAGGCTAATACTGTGTCTCTATTTGGATAGTTACGGCAAATTTAAGAGGAATAAATTGTAATAATTTGGAATAATAGACTCATCTATTCCTCAATCTTCAGATTCTATTTCTGTGAGTTACATGGATGAAATTACTTTAGGAGCTAAGAAGTAGCTAGGTCCTGTGATTCAGAGGCATGCTGTCACCATATACCTATATAACTCCTTTAACCAAAATGTACAGCACAAAGCAATAACTACCTAAGAGGGGCAAAAGAATAAATGAACCTATAGTATGAAATTACCTAAAGCAGAGAAGGAAAAGGGAATTTTTGGTAAAGTCACCTGAGGCAAAACATGAGATAAGGAAGACAATGGAACAACTAACATTGGACAAATACATTTTTTATCTTTTTTTTTTTTTTTTTTCTGAGTCAGAGTCTTACTCTGTCACCCAAGCTGGACAACCTCTGCCTCCCAGGTTCAAGCGATTCTCCTGCCTCAGCCTCCCAAGTAGCTGGGATTACAGATGTCTACCACCACACTCAGCTAATTTTTGTATTTTTAGTAGAAAAAACTAAATGGGGTTTAACCATGTTGGCCAAGTTGGTCTCGAACTCCTGGCCTCAGATAATCTGCCTAACTCAGCCTCCCAAAGTGCTGGGATTACAGGCATGAGTCACGGCGCCCAGCCTTTTCATTTCATCTTTAAGAAACTGCTCTTTCTGCTGGTAAGGGTGAGACAAAGCTTGTGTCGTATTTGAATGCTTTTAAAAGATGGCATGAATATGAGAATTAAAAGAGTTTCTTGATTTGGTAACATTACCTGTAGCTTTAAATTCTTTTTGGAAGCAGGTAAGATATAAATTCTAAAAAAAAAAAAGCACTTTTAAACTAGATGCCAAAATTAGCATATATTATTCAACGATGTGGCTCATCAAAATGGAGAAACCTTACCCTAAGACAATGAGTTCCCCATATTTTACTGGTGCTTTAGATGGATGATTTTCTTGATCAGGAGAAAACATGAGCTTGGCTGTCTTTCTCAAATCTTTGTTCACTGGTCAGGAGCTTTGGGACACCTTTTGCATTATTTCCTAGAGGGAAAAAGTTTTCATTAATAATGTGGACAGTTTATTTCAGTTTAAACAAAGATGTTATTTTCTAGCAGTCCTCTTGAACACAATATTATGCAAAGCATCACATGGTATATACATTGTATGGACATTTTGCCCAATAATGATTATATATTTGACAAAACGGTTTAAATAGGTCAAAGATGTAAATTTGAAGACTTCCACTTATAGAAGGATAGAACAGATACACTTTTCCCTTTTATTTCTGCTAAGTATAACTAAAAACCCTAGATATTATATACAAAACATAAGAAGACTGAAAAGTAGAGAAGGCAGACTAAGTAAGGGACCTTAGGACCCATGGAATATGACACAGTGGTATAAATTCTTTGGGTTTTCTTTTTGCTTAATATATCCCAGACTTGGAGCTAAAGAAGGCAGCAAACTGGCAATGCCAACTGGCACAGACAAAAAGAGCCACAACAAAAGCTTGCCCTCTCTAGCCAAAGAAACAAGAAAGGGACAACCTAGCAAGATGGAAATCTTTTGACAGCAACTGTTCCACTCCAGCCAAACCCAGAAAACACTTTCACCCCACCCCCACCCCCACCAAGAGCAAAGTGAGGAGACTTGACTTCCACATCATAAACCATAGTGAGGATCTCCAATGCCCTATTGCAGCAATGTCAAAGTAGGCCAAGTAGGGAGCCAAGACTTTTGCCCTGATGGCCAGGCATGCCGCCACACCAGCCCCAGTGGTGTCAGTGCATACTATGTGGGGAACCTAGACTTCTACCCCTCACCCAGCAAGAACAAGAAGGATCCTCTTCCTCAGGTGTCAGTAGAGGCAGAGTAAGGACCCTTGACTTCTACGTCCACCCGGCAATAATGAGGAAGCACCCCCTATTACCTTGCCAAAGCGGTGTCAAGAAAACCCAGTGGAAACAGAAGGTTTAGATAATACCCAGAGTCTAGGAACATAATGTGAAAATATCTAGTTTTAATAGAAAATCACTCATCCTAGCAAGAACAAGAATTAAAACAATGCAAAAAATAATGAACAGATGCCAAAACTTAGATGACAGAATTACCTGACAAAGATTTAAAAGCAGCTATGATAAAAATGCTTCAATGAGCAATTATAAAATATGCTTGGGATAAATGAAAAAAAATAGAAAGTCTTAGCAAAGAAACAGAGGATATAAAGAAGAAACAAATGGAAATTGTAGAACTCAAAAACACATTAACCAAAATAAAATGTTCACTGGAGAGGCTCCACAGCAGAATGGAGGGGACATAGTAAAGAGTCTGAACTGGAAGACAGAACAGTGGAAATTACTTGATCCGAACAATAGAAAGAAAATAGCAAAAAACAAAATGAAACAAATAAAAGAGCCTTATGAGACTATAGGAAAAGATCTAACATGTGTGTCACTGGAACCCAAAAAGAGAGAAGAAAGAGTGAAGCTGAAAAAGTCCTCAAACAGGCTGGGTGTGGTGGCTCACACCTGTAATCCCAGCACTTTGGGAGGCTGAGGCAGGTGGATCACTTGAGGTTAGGAGTTCAAGACCAGCCTTGCCAGCATGGTGAAATCCCGTCTCTACTAAAAATACAAAAATTAGCTGGGTGTGGTGGTATGCCCTGCCCAGCTACTTAGGAGGCTAAAGCGGGAGTAAGTGCTTGAACCCGGGAGGTGGAGGTTGCAGTGAGCCAAGATCATGTCACTGGGCAACAGAGTAAGACTCCATCTCAAGGGGAAAAAAAAACCATCCTGGAAGAAAGAACATTGACTGTATTTATAAGAGAAAAACAATTAGATTGACAGTGGATTTCTCTTCAGAAACCACAGAACCCAGAAGACAGTGGCATAATATTTTTCAGGTGCTGACAAAAATGGAAGGGAAGTCAAGACATTCTCAGATGAGGAAAAATTAAGAGAATTTGTTACCAGCAGACCCACTATAAAAGAATGGCTAGAGGAAATTAACAGAAAATAAATAAAATAACCTTAAAATATCAGAGAAGATGTAAAAACATGGTAGCAAAAATATGAATAAATACAATAAACCTTCCTTCTCTTGAATTTTCTAAATTTTATCTGATGGTCAAAGTGAAAACTATAATACAGTTAGTTAGATGTGGTTCTAAAAGTATGTAAATAAAATAGTTCAGAAAATTATATTGTACTCCTGAGCATTTATCTCAGAGAAACAAAGACATATCCATCCAAAAACCTGTACATAAATGTTTATGCCAGCTTTATTTGTAATAACCCAAACTGGAAACAGCCCAGATCTTCTTACTGAATGATTAAACTGTACCTCCTTGCCGTGGAATAGTACTCAGCAATAAAAAAAAACAAACTATTGATAAATGCAAAAACACAGATAAATCTCCAGGGAATTATGCTAAGTAAAACTACTCTCAAAAGGTTACATGAATGATTCCATTTATGTAACATTCTTGAAATGACAGAATTATAGAAACGGAAAACAGATTAGTGGGTGCCAGGGGTTAAGGATGGGGTAGGAATAGGAGGAAATGTAAGAGTGGCTACAAAAGGGCAATAGGAGGGCGATGAAAATATTCTGTATCTTTATCAATATCAATATTCTGGTTGTGATATTTTACTATAGTTTTGCAAGATGTTACTTGGTGGAAGCTGGGTAAAGGGTATGAGGAATCTCTATTATTTCTTACAATTGCATATGAGTCTACAATTATCTCAAAGTAAAAAGTTTAATTAAAAAATATAAATTTGGCTGGGTGCGGTGACTCACGCCTATAATCCCAGCACTTTGGGAGGCCAAGGTAGGAAGATCACTTGAGGTCACGAGTTCAAGACCAGCCTGGCCAACATGGTGAAACCCTATCTCTACTAAAAATACAAAAATTAGCAGGGTGTGGTGGCACGCATCTGTAGTCCAGCTACTCAGAAAGCTGAGGCAGGAGGATCACTTGAACCTGGGAGGTTGAGGTTGTAGTGAACCAAGATCATGCCACTGCACTCCAGCCTGGGTGACAGAGGAAGACTCTGTCTTAAAAAAAAAAAATTGTGTGTGTGTGTGTATGTGTGTGTATATATATATATATATATATTTGACACAAGTATGACAAACAGAAAACTAACACTTCTGATAAGTCAGAAAAATCACAATAAATAATCCCCAAAATATTGTCATGTCTATTTCATCTGTAGTTTAACTGGATCAAGTATTTCCTATACTTATTTCTCTCCCTAGTTCCTGATAGACCTGTTACAAAGGTTTCACAGCAAAACTCTTCATAGCTAGCACATATAAGTCTCCTTGTTTTATACCTCCACCAACAGGTTTCATAGGAATCTCATGATGAAAAATGTCTACTTGTCTTTTTCTACAGTACAGTGAAATACAGCCTGTGCAGTGGCACTTTTGGTGAGAAGGCAACACAGAATGTATGTAGCCCAATGAATAAGAACATGTCAAAGGAAAAGTCAATGAATAAAACAAGTCATTTTGACCCCTGGTAATCCCTTGGAAGTGACATACACATTTAGAACAGTCATTCACACTAACACACAACTTCTGTCATCAGTAAATTCAAAAAATTAAATTATTTTAAAAAAATGCTTCAGAAATATTTTAAGAAAAACATTTCCATCGTTCAAATACAGTAAAAACACCTCTCATCTCTCTAGATATATTTGCTTTTGCTGAAGAGATTTGAATTCATTACAGTATTTAAAAGGTTACAGAGATCAATATATTCCTATTTCACCATAATTGTGATACATTTGAGTTGTGAGGCAATCAAATTCCTTATTTAGAAAAATAAACTTATGCTATGCTAACTAAAACTTTCAATGTAAAAACTGAAGTTTCAAGGACAATGAAATCAACCAAAGAATAATTTTGGTTTCATATAATAAGATCTTCTGATATACATGAAATCATACTTTAGTATATTAACATATACTTCTTCTCTAAGAAGCATTTCATTTAAAAAAGTTATACAGAAGCTTGACTAGAGGCATTAGCTGTGCTCTTCTGTTTAGACAATTAAGGTACTGCCATCAAACATGAAAACAATGCTTTGACACATTTCTGACCAAGAACAGCAAGAATTAAAAATTTAATAACAAGTAATTAAATGTAAATTAATTTTAAATTAAATTAAGTTTTAATAGCATTGCTTTGTTTTTGATTTGAATTCCTATTTAGAGTTACTATTTAAAGGATATGATGGTTTTCCATTTATAGTAGCAAAAATTTTCTTTAAAAGTAAGCTTATTTATTTAAAGGAGCCAATTTAAATTGTATTAAATAGCATTAGTAAGTGCACAGATATGGCCAACATCTGAAAGTGTAAATGCCCATATTTGGCTGACATTAGCGTATCGCATGGCTAGCAAGTATTAGCCTGTGTTCTAGTTCTAGCTGTCTTTGAACAAAGCAATCTGTTTCCTCATCTCTAAAAATCAACGGACTAAAGTAGAATAAAGGGAATTTGGGAGGTGGAAAAAATGTAAGCCACCATCTGGTCCTGACATAAGACTTTACAAGTAACGTGCATAACACTTTAGATTTAGTTCTATTGCCTCTGTAGCAAAAGGAACAATTTTTTGCTTAAACAAGAAACTAAAAAGCGAGAGTAAGGCTGGCATATACCCTCCATATACTTTCTAGAGCCCTTGGTCAAATTAGCCAAGAAAAATATATATTTCCAATCAGACATATTCTTACTCTGCTTAGGTCCCTTAGAAGGCCTGATCTGGAGATATTTTATCAGTGACATCAAAGTTTCAATCACAAGAACACATTCAATCTTGGCTTCTATTTCTGTATTTAATATCTAAAACCTAAAATAAAGTACTTTAATAGTACCAGTTATTTATATACATAAATGACCCAAGATGAAGTTTTTAAAATTTAAAAACGGAATGTAATCAATCAATATATAACTGGCATTATTAAAATTGCAAATAAAATGTGCTATGACAGCTATTTCTCCTGGAACCTTTCACTGCAATTCTAATATATATTGAAAGGTGACTGTTGTAAAAAAAAAAATTTTATGCATTCTCTGAAGAAAGATTCTTTATCTTCCTAAAGGTTTATACTCTTTAACAAAGCCCAGTACCTAAACAGTGGTTTCATACTCATTGTCTTTATATATTCTTTCTATATTTTAAAATCTGAGTAAAAGAATTCTTCAAAATGAATTCCTAGGCTGGGCATGGTGGCTCATGCCTAGAATTCCAGCACTTTGGGAGGCCAAGGTGAGAGGATCACTTCAGGCCAGGAGTTTGAGACTAACCTGCACAACACAGTAACCCTCCCATCTCTACAAAAGAAAAAAAAAAGAAAAAGTAAAAACAGAAAAAATTAGCCAAATGTCATGGCACGCACCTATAGCCCTAGCTACTCAGAAAGCTGAGGCAGGAGGACCACTTGTATCCAGGAGTTCAAGGCTGCAGTAAGCTATGATGTTCCAGCCTGGGTGACAGAGAAAAACTCTGTCTCAAAAAAAAAAAAGAAAAAAGAAAAAAGAAAAAAAAAATTCCTGAAGTCATGTACTTGAGAACTTTAAATGAGTATGTACATAAAAAACATCTTAATATCTCAATTACTGGCTCCATTTGTTGGTCTTCAATTGAGTTAGTTTGACTTAATGTATTCAGCCCTATCCCAACGTTATCTAGCACCAAGAACATGAAATAGCACCATTAATTCTACTCAAGACTAGAAGAAATGCTAGAGAAAATCTTCCTAATAAAATTATCTTCTATTTTATCTATCACTTTGAAACTTTGCTTGATACTTGAAAGCATGTTGCTCTCATTAGCAAGAACTAATCTTCCAGAGTTAAAAAAATTTTTTAAATATATTCTGGAATAGTGTTATTTTCTGTGTGGGCTAGGAGAACATGAATAGTCATAAAATATATATTAGGAACAGTAGTATTAATTTGACTGTTAAACATTCCAGTCATTTTTTCTTTAAGGGCCAATGAAATACAATTATTTTCATATCAAGTCTTCCCAAAGGAAAGACTTGCTATAATATCTGTCAGTTTCACCTAAAGAAGAAAAACTGAGAAATCAATTTTTGTCCCTCAACCTAATAAATGTTTTATTTCATTACTTACATCACACACAGCCTTTTGCTTACTACCTACTAAACACAAGTACGAAATTTCTGCTCTAAAAACAAATACTAAGCAAGGGACAAAACAAATCTTATGCAGATTGTTTACACAATCTTCTGAGCACTTCTATTTTGGTGGACAAGTGGGTAGGCATAATGGGGTGCTGAGAAAGAAAGAAAAATGTTTTAAAACATGAAAACGTTATAACATTTCTTTATGGGGAAAAACAATGTGGACTGCATATATTATCTCAGATAAAACACATTTCCATCTATACTAGTTTCCCTGCGGTTGATTTCAAAAGGATGACTCAAACAGAAAGAACTGCTTTAGTATGTTTGTGGTGGAACCATTTTATAAAACCAATTCAGCTGATGACTGAGTTTAATTCATAGCAGTTTCTTGATAAGAGTGAAAATTTAATCACCTTCCTTCTTTCACAACCAGCAGGAGTAACACACAGTATTTTCACATAAAAGGAGAAACAATGGTGTGCAGTAGTAGTTGGAAGTTACTACTTTCTGCTAGTGTCTTTTAGCTTCTCAACACAGCAGTGGACGAAGTGAAGTCTATGTTCCTCTTCCCAAAATACAGGACAACTGTGCAAATTCCCAGCCTCCTCCTTAGAGAGCCCAAATAACATGCTGATAGTCTATCACCTACAGAGATAACTTATTTTCATGTTGATGGAAAAGCAATTAACATCTTTCCTAGGGACAGTACTTGTTCCTTTAAACTGGAGTTTCTCAACCTGGGTATTACTGACATTTGGACATTGTGGGGAACTGGCCTGTGCATTGCAGGGGGTTCAGCAGTATCTTTGACCTTTCTGTTCTACCTAGATGCTGGTAGAACATTCTAGTTGTGACTTTTAAAATGCCTCAACTTCCTATCCCCCCACTACTCACTCCCCATCTTGTGAGAACCACTGCTCTAATCTTGAATTGAGGACAACATTTTGTTCTTAGGATGGAAATTTCCCCTTTTTTGGGCATACTTCTTGGCACATAGTAAGGTACTTAATGTTTGCTTGCTAACATTATACTGATACTGATAATAAAAGGTTATTTATACTAAGACTTGTGTTAGTAAAGGCCATGACTTTCAAGGTAGCTGTAGTTTCAGTATTTTACTAGAATGACAAGAGTGGCTAAGAGTGAGAATGAGAATGTTGCCTTGATGGCAATTAATTATTAATGTTTCTGTTCATTTAAAATATTTTAATATTGTGGCTATCTCTTTCAGATGGTTGAAGGAAAGGAACTAGAGCTGGAGTGGCCACAAAAGTAATTATAAGGCTGGTGCTGGGTAGCCTGCTGTTTAGAGAAAGGCAAATCTTTGTGAGGCTAGATAAGTATCTTCTGGACTAAGGGACCCATATTTAGAAAAATTAAAAGCAGGTTTTGGCAAGCATGGGAGAATTCTTTTAGGTCAAAAGAGGGTATCAATTTGAATCAACCTTGGGGTAAGGTCTATCTTGCATTTGCATAGAATGGTAATTAGCAAAATGCTTTCACATAAGATTATTTTATTTGACCCTCATTATAGCCCTGTGAATTGGGCAAGAAAGTCTTAACTCCATTTTCCAGATAGATGAGGGTACTGAGTAGGTTAGAAAAGCAGACTGGTTGAAGGCCAAAGAGCTCTGGCAGAGCTAGGACTGGGATCCAAATATTAACTCAACATACATTAACCCATTTAATTTCTATTACAACTATAAAGTACAATAATTTGTCCCCATTTTATAAAGGGAGAAAATGAAGCTACCAGAGGTAAAGTGGCCCAGGTTTTCTGATGTCATTACTCCACACCCCAGACAAGGTAGAATGGGGCTACTTCCTAAACAGACTAAAAGACTCTATTATAGGACCATTTAGAAGACTAGAAAATATTCACATGTAAAATAAACCCAAAAAGTTACACTTCAGCATAGATGATTAACAACTACTCAACTATGAAGAGTGCTTTTTGAGATTATTTGACCTTTGTCACTTCCTCTATGCTCAATATATTTGTCAACCCATTTCCTGGTAGTGACCAATGATAAATATGTCAGTAAATAAAGTGGATGTTGCATGCGTATTTTTAACATGAGGACAGAAAGGAACCCAAGGGGGAAAATCGGGGTATTGCACAAAGGTAAATTCCTGGTACCAGCAGGAAGAAAAACATATTACAGTAGAAGTGAGTCCAAACAGCTTTGGAACAGACAGGTTCACATGCTCTCTGATTGTGGAAAGAGGGTTATTTATATACAGTCTTGCAACCTTATCCACAAATAATCACTTAATTCCCTACACCTAGAAAAAATATTTTTAAAGACACAACTAAGAGCCCAAACAGTTTCATTGTCTCTGCCCATTCTTGGCCTATTCAACAATTTCAGATTACCAAAGTTCTTAAAATGACAAAATGCTCCTTAGAAAGCAAGACTAGACATTCCTCTAGGTTTAACCATTAAAGTCCCAAATAAAATTCTGCATAAAGCAGCAAATTCAGTGGAATTTGACAGTTATTTGGAACAAAAGCATGGGACAAAAGGATATTAATGGGAAATCCTATCATTTTCTAAAGTCAGCATCCGGCACTGGTAGTCCCTTTTCATAATGGCTAATACTGAATTCTGTCTTTGTGCCAAGCACTGTTCTAAGCACTTTACATGTATTAAGTGATTTAATCTCTGGGACAACCTTAAGTGATAGGAACTATTATAACCCATATTTTACAGATAATAAAACTAAGGTTACAAATCAAACTCTAGCACTCTGGAACAGCTGAAACAATTGAGCTTGAAAGTACAGGCACATCTGGTTTTATTGCACTTTGCTTTATTTTATTGTGCTTCGCAGATACTGTGTTTTTTACAAATTGAAAGTTTGTGGCAACCTGCATGGGCAAGTCTATTGGTGCCAATTTTCTGACAGCATATGTTCACTTCATGTCTGTGTCACGTTCTGGTAATTCTCACAGTATTTTAAACTTTTTTCATCATTATATCTGTTATGGTGGTCTGTGATCAGTGATTTTTTATGTTACTGTTGTGACTGTTTGGGGTGCCGTAAACTGTGCCCATATGAGGTGATAAACTTAACTGATAAAAGCTGAGTGGGTTCTGACTGCTCTACTGACTGGCTGTTTCTCTCATCTCGTTCACTCTCCATAAGTCTCCCTATTTCCTGAGAGACAATATTGAAATTATGCCAATTCATAATCCTACAGTGGTCTCTAACTGATCAAGTGTAAGGAAGAATTGCAAGTCTCTCCCCTTTATTCAAAAGCTAGAAATGATTACACTTACTGAGGAAGGCACATTGAAAGTTGAGACAGCCTGAAAGCTAGGCCTCTTCTGCCAGTTAGCCAAGCTGTGAATGCAAACCAAAGTTCTTGAAGGAAATTAAAAGTGCTACTCCAGTGAACACACGAACGATAAGAAAATGAAACAGCCTTATAACTGATATGGGGGAAGTTTTAGTGGTCTAGATAGAAGATCAAACCAGCCGCAACATTCCCTTAAGCCAAAGCTTAATCCAGAGCAAAGCCCTAACTCTTTAATTCTATGAAGGCTGAGAGAGGTGAGAAAGCTGTAGCAGAAAAGACTGAAGCTAGCAAAGGTTGGTTCATGAGGTTTACACAAAGAAGTAATCTCTCCAAAACACAAAAGTGCAAGGTGAAGGAGCAAGTGCTTGATAGAGAAGCTGAGCAAGTTATCCAGAAGATCTACTAGCTAAGGTCACTGATCGAAGTGGCTATAATAAGAGATTTTCAATGTTGACAAAATAGCCTTCCTTCTATTGAAGAAGATGTCATTTAGGATGGCATTTCATAGCTAGAGAGAAGTCAATGCCTGGTTTCAAACTTTCAAAGGACAGGCTCTCTTATGAGCTAATGTAGTTGGTGACTTTAAGTTGAAGCCAATACTTATTTATTTACCATTCTGAAAATCCTAGGTCCCTAAAGAATAATGCTAAATCTACCCTGTCTCTCCTCTATAAAGGAAACAACAAAATCTGGATGACAGTACATCTGTTTACAATATGCTTACTAAATATTTTAGGCCCACTGTTGAGAACTATTGCTCAGGAAAATATTTCTTTTAAAATATTACTGTTCATTGACAATGCACCTAGTCACCCAAAAGCTCTAATGGAGATGTACAAGAAGATTAATGTTTCCTTAGATGGAATCTACTCCTGATGAAGATGCTGTGAACAAAGGATTAGAATATTACATAAACTTAGTTGATAAAGCAGCAGCAGGGTTTGAGAGGATTGACTCCAATTTTGAAAGAAGTTCTACTGTGGGTAAAATGCTATCAAACAGCATTGCATACTACAGATAATTTTTTGTGGAAAGAAGAAATCAATGTGGCAAACTTCACTGTTGTCTTAAGAAATTGCCACAGCCATCCCAACCTTTGGCAACCACAACCCTGATCAGTTGGCAGCCATCAATATGGAGGCAAGACTTTCCACCAGCAAAGATTACAACTTGCTGAAAGCTCAGATGATTGTTAGCATCTTTTTTTTAGAGCAATCAAGTATTTTTAATTAAGGTACATACATTTTTTTTTTTTTACAATACGCTAGTGCATGCTTAATAGACTACAGTACAGTTTAAATATAACTTTTATATGCAGTGGCAAACCAAACAACTTAGATTTGCTTTATTGTAGTGGTCTGGAATTGAACCCACAATATTCCCAAGACATGCCTGTACACTGGGATGAGAAAAGCTTACATTCACAAACTAAACATCAAACAAACAAAATCCCCCAACTCCTTTCACTACTGTAAAGTATTACAAAGTAAGAGCTTACATAACTGAGGTTACTGTCCTAACAGGGGCAAACTTTAAGAACAGACTTCTGTAATGAGTAACCATTTAAATTTTCTCAGTAATTCTCAATCAGTTGTTTAAAGCTGAGTTTAAAAGTCCCTTTGATAAAATTTAAACTTGGAAAAAAATGAATAAAATGGATTTTCTCCCAATCACTTTAAACCAATGGTGACCTGTGAAATTGAAAATGGTCATCATTTTATTTCCTGGGGTAAATGATAATCAATCTTATGTAGGTTATGAGTTCCTCCCAAAAGAATATTGTTTAATGATTATTTTGGACAGTTAAGCTACTCTCAGAAATAGAATAATCTGGGTTTTCTCTTAGTTCTTATTTTTATTAAAACACTGACCACGTTACCTGCATTTTTTTTAAGGCAACAAATAGTTTCTAAGTATCTCCCCCCAGATACTTATTAATTATAAAGGGGTAAATAGTGGAGAAATCTGGCAGACATTATCTTGAACAACTGATCAAGGTTAACATTGCCTATGATAAGATATTTTTAATATCATGTATCCCTGATATTATGCACTGAGGACATATCACTTCTGTGGTATGCTGCCAAAAAATGATAACTTCAATCTAATCACAAGAAAACACCAGACAAAGCCAAGCTGACAGACATTCTACAAAAGAACTATGAGTATTCACTAAAAGTGTCAAGGTCGTGAAACATAAAGTCTGAGAAACTATCACTGATTAGAGATTATAAAGATGCAGCTACATGTGACATGGTGGTCATGGATTGAATCCTGGAACAGAAAAAGGACATTAGTGGAAAAACTCATGAAATGTAGACATGGTCTGCAGTTGAGTTAATAGTATTGTACCAATGTTAATTTCCTGATTTTGATATACACTGATTAAGCTGTTAACATTAGAAGAAGCTGAGTAAAGGGCGCATGTGATCTTACTGCATTAGTTTTCCAATTTTTCTTTAAGGCTAGTACTATTTCAAAATAAGAAGTTAAAAAGATAACAAATACAGAAAACAAAGCCCTTTATATTTAATATAAGGCATTTAAAAAAATGAATTCAAGATTCAAAGTTTGCCTCCTATCAGCCTTCTCACAGCTTAAAGGTATGAGACTTCCATGTTGTACTGGCCCTGCCAAGTCATAGTGCTTGCCAGGTCTCATATCCTTTCTCTTATGTGAAACTGTCAGGGACAGTTGTTACTACACAGGTGTGACCACTCATTGCACTGAGTGATACCTAACCAAAGTGACCTAGCCACACATTGGCAAGAATCTGGCAGAACCATACTTCATGGTGTTTTCTTAAAAATAAAAATAAAAAAACACTTGTGACATATAAGAGGCAATTTTACTATTGAATGCTCTTGGTGGTTTTATTAGAAAACTTTTTATATATGCAATTATATTACAACTTCTGAGTTAATATTATACACCAAAATCTCTAAGAGTATTTGAACTTAGTTCTGCCACCTACTCACATGAATCTTACTCTTAAGAGTTTACGAAAGGGAAGAGGAATGAGGGCTGGGAAGAGGAAGAATAAAGAACAAGAGGTAGCCCTGGATAATTCTGACACATTTCAGTTAAAAAGCTTTAAGAAAAATATAAATATTGAAAAGCTGGAAAGTAATACATTTTATTGAATTATCACTAATTATTTCATTATGATTGTGTTTTCTTTAAAGTAGAAGAGATATTCATGAAGGACTAGGCCATGACTGTACTTAGGGCTAACGGAGAACTTGGGCCCTTGATAGGAGGGTCCTTCATAAATTCTCAGATTTACAAAACAGCTCCGTAGCACATGATTTTCTCATCCTATAAAATGATGACAATGCTTCCCACACCTCATAGGATTTGTTGTGAGGACTGAATGAAAACAAAGCTGCACTGAGATTTGGATGTTGGGCCATCTGTTTGGTTTACTCATTAAATACACTTTTTTTTTTTTTTAAAATAAATCAACCTCATAGCACAGGACTCAACTTATGCCTCAGCAAAATTTCAAATGACTATAAGTCAAAGACTTTTGGGTATCTTAAAATTATTTCTTAAAAAAATCAAGCATTTATTAAATACCTACTATGTATTTAGTTAGGCATACAAAGTTGGTCTTAATAAATACTTAGATGATTTATGGTGATGGTGCCCCATCACTTAATATTTAATTAATTTCTCAGATTCTTATTTCTCAGTATCTTAAAAAAAGTTTATAATCTGTTCTTTGTAGATAACTTGTGATTCCATGCAGAAAATTTCTAGTTTTCTACCACTCTTAATACATAATAGACCCTGAAATACAATCAAAGACCTCAAGAAACATCGTAATTAGTTTCAAGGTTGAATGCTATATAAATGTTTGATTCTCCATGGAGAGGAAACTACATCTAAATCAAACGAGTTAGAACATACATTCTCTGCTCTTTTAGAGAAGCTAACTTTAAATCCTTTAGTTTCAAAATTCCTTTATAAGCTCCATTGAAAAGGAATGAAAAAAGAAAAAGGTAGTTGAAAATTCAAATTACAAATAAGTCTCCAATATTGTTTCTAACAGTAAACTTGACTACTTAATAGAGAGAAATCATTATTAGAAGATGACAATTGTTACTATTCTCACTAACAAATGGAAGTTTCATCTTATGAGAGTTTTAATTTTCTCTTTTGTTCATGAAAAGTTTTCAAAAGTAGCAGCTAATCTTTCTTTAACCAAATCATAATGTTTTCCCCATAAATTTTATAGCAGTAATTTAGACACATCGTGTGTGGGAGGCTAAGAACATCTTTTTTTTTTTTTTAACAGAGTGAATATTTTAAATCCCTCAGTATGGTATTCCTATTTAACCCTTTTCATTAGTAAAACAATAAATACATACAGCTAGGATATTTCTATGAATTCCTTCTTTATCTACTCTTGATTATTGTTATGTTATCACACTAAAAATACCCCAATTAGGTAAATTATTATGATCAAACTTTCTCCCCCAAATTACAACTTTTCTCTTGTCATTAAATATCCATTTTATACCTACATGAGAGAATGAATACTGCCTCCTCACAAATAGATTAGAAAACTGGATCCCAAACAATCATATATTACTGAGCAGCACGTCTGTACTCTAGAAATCAGATTAAGCTTTTCAAGAATTTCCTACAGAAAGAAAAAAAAAATTCAATTATGCTTTTTCTTTTGGTGAAAATAAAATGTTTCAAAAAAGAACACTGCTGGGAAACTAATAAGTATTCACTTTTAGCAGAAAGAGTCCCCCTAATCAATCATTAGACCTAAAATTATTAAATCTCTTCCAACCATATCAGAGGAAGAACAAACAGAATATTCAGGTAGAAACATTACTTAAAATCCCTATATATTGACAGCATGACTGTCCATATATATATATATATATATATATACACACACATATATATATACACACATATATACACACATATATACATATATATATATATATATATGTTTTTTTTGAGACAGAGTTTCGTTCTTGTTGCCCAGGCCGGAGCGCAATGGCGCAATCTCGGCTCACCACCACCTCCGCCTTCCAGGTTCAAGCGATTCTCCTGCCTCAGCCTCCTGAGTAGCTGGGATTACAGGCATGTGCCACCATGCCCAGCTAATTTTTGTATTTTTAGTAGAGACAGGGTTTCTCCATGTTGGTCAGGATAGTCTCAAACTCCTGACCTCAGGTGATCCACCTGCCTTGGCCTCCCAAAGTGCTAGGATTAGAGGTGTGAGCCACCGCGCCCAGCCAACTGTCAGTATTTTAAACAAATTCTTCATAATTTTCCCCACCTTATTTAACTATACAATTTAAATATTAAATTGTAGTTGTCTTACAGGTCCAGATCTCTTTCTTGAGAAGATCTTGAGAAAAGATTTATGACTAAAAAACTATGCTTCTGAATAAGCTGTCAACAGCTAACTAAAGCACAATGATGGCATCACCATTCTGGCAACGAATCAACAACATAATTCTCAAATTTGTAAATGAAAAGTAAACAATGAACATTAAGTTCTAAAACATGTTTTTTTAAAAAACCCTAAGTACTGTAACTTGGATTGCAAAAATATTAAAAATGAACAGCTTTCAGTTCTCTGTTGACCAATAATCAACAGGCAACAGATACCTGTAGAGATATTTCTTAGGCTTTCTTTAAGGCTGATGGGAGATGAGATTCACAGTGTAAATATTCTCTAAGAATATAAATGCCTTCGAGCTTGAGATTTATTTAACTCCTTCCCTAAGATGAAAGGAAATTTAATCCATACAACATACTTCCTAAAACTGAATATGAAAAAATAAATGTGAAAAGTTAAATAGAAAAGATCTGATGAATTCTGCTTCAAATCTTTCCTTTTGCAAGCTTACTTTAACCTGAAGACTTGATAATGTGACACTTAAAATGAAGCCACAGAACATCTACCTCTCTATTTCGTCGTTAACACCACAAGCTATACAGAGAACCTTCTCACGGAAAAATAAAATCCAGATAGTATTAAAGCATCTGCCAGTTACAGTTGGAACCACACACTGAATAGCTAGCTGTCTGCTCACTGTTCTTTCACTTAAGCACCTCATGTGTGTGGGTGGGCCTATGTTATGCAAAATAGGTAAACACTACAGAATTCTAGATTCAATTGACTGAAGTGAGAATTCACTTCTCCCTCACCTCCTCCCTAACGAAGTCTGTGGCCCAAAAGGGAAGAAACGGAAGTAAGAGGAAGCACAGAGCAATTTTTAACACAGGCTTAATATCAAGTTATAGAGTAAAGTACTTCCAGAAAGAGTATTGATATTCCATTTCTTAAAAGGCAGCCTGAATTAACTATATAAATATTCTATAAATGTCAGAAGTATAACTATGATACTGAAGCACCTTTTCATATTAGTAAATCTATTTTTACAGATGTAGTATAGTACTCACTCTGTTAAGCAACATTCCATTCTAAAAAACACAAGAATAAATACAATTCCTATGTAAAGAAAGAAAGCCCCTTTAGCACTATTAAGGGAAAATGATTTTTGTGGTCTGGTTATAAAATACTGTATTATCTTAGGCATAAAAACAGGTGAACATTCAATCACATTTTCAATTGATCACACATGTTTATTTCCAGCTTTATTCTTTACCACTTTAAATTAGATGCATTTGATGCTCATGAATGTGGAGAAACTATAGCAGTACCAAGAGGTAAGCTGGGATTGGACAAGCTTCATCAAATAGCTAATGAAAAGCACCTACTTACTGACATGTGCTGCTCTCAGATTATCCCACTTGTAAACTCCATTCTAGAAAGTACTGCCTGCTACTCCAAATTTCCCCATATGCTGTCTCAGGAAAAGAAGTGTGTTTTCTTACGGTGAATGGTTACACATAGAGTTAGTCTAATCCTCCAAATAGCCAAGGAGAACCTGATTAATTACATTTAAGATTATTTGAAAGAATGCTAAAATTAAGTCACAAGAGTAAATGCTGTTCATACTTGTTCAATAATTTGCCTGTGCAAATCATCTATAATTTCTACCCATTAAAGTTCAACTTGAGTCTAGATGCTTGATATTCTTTTATTAAAGTTCTTTAGCAGCCCCCAAGTGTTCAACCATTTTGTTGATTACAGCAGAGCCCTAAAATTATATTGATACCCATAGTTCAGAGCCATCTACGTAAATGGCTATCTAGACAATTTTAGACTTAATTCAATTACGTTATACTGAATAATACATTGCTATAATACCTAACTGGAAAGTCAGTAAGTGTCCTTGGTGACCTTAATTGTAGTCATTCAAAGTCCCACCTATAGATACATTTTTTTTTAAAGCCGTATAAAAATACTTTTGGTGGCCCTAAGTTCACCTGCAAAGCCTTCTCACAATGTGTCCACGGGACAACAGTTCTGGTTCACAGTAGGGCTATCATTTTTAAAAGAACATCACTATAATAGTACCTAGCAACTTAGTGACTTGGCATAAAAGGAACCACCCTCTATCACACAGCGACGAGTTTAACTTCTGTTGTTTCTCAGCATTCCATAACTGTCACATCCCCTGAAGCAGTTCTTCTGTAAATCTGCATAATGTTTCTTTTGCTCCTTGCGCTGGCAGCAGGCCCACTTAGGTTGCAGCGAAATAAATCTGGCTGCTTATATCCAATGTTGATACCTGTTCAATCCCGGAAACATACCTGTAAAAATGATCAGGGCATATTCTAAGATTTGCTATTTGATGATCCTGCCTTGTCATGTGTGATTCTGGGCTGATGAAATTGCTCAAGAAGCCGGACGTGACAGGTTTAATACTCATACTAAATAAAATGTAGTCATAGTTGAGTCTCAATGCCTTATACTTGATTCCGTAACAAAACCTGAGGTCCTGCCATTCTTTGAACCAATATACCAACTCTTTTAATTTTGGAAGCATATTTCCTGCTTAACCCGAGAAAAAATAAGATAGCAATAGTTCTTGTATCATCATTACCATCTTAATGATTAAAAACAGAGCATTAAGAGTATAAAAATTCCTTATATATTTCAAGATCTGTGTTTATATCAAATAATCTCTTGAGGAAATATATTTTTTCTTAAAGAGTTCAAAGAAGACGTTAAAGACAAAAATCTCCATATTTTCTGAGTATTATAATGAGCTATTTTTATAATGGGACAAAGACTCATATTCATAAGGAAAAAAGGGTTAGAATTAAATTTCTAAGCTTTTCAAACCTAAATTTTTTAAAAGATAACTTTATTTTTGCTTCTCATATATGCTTTATTTACAATGATGTTTAATAACATCATGAAGGCCAGTCAAATACAAAAACAAAACATGACCAAAACCTTAAGTAGCATTCTTGGTGGCAAAGTTACCAAACTGGCAAATGAACCTGTATCTCAATGACCTTTCCCCTACTCTTCCATGTCCTCCTTGGCCTACAAAAGTCTTAAACTTCCTTATTGTCCTCTATGATGTCTGTACCTCTAGCAATTATTTCAGCTTAGTTCAGGGAAAATGACAAACTTTCAGTTCTCTGAAACTTTAAAAAAAAATAACTCCAGAAAACAAAACAAAACAAAGTATACTTACCTCACAATTTCTCGGCCTTTTCAGATGTTTCTTTTCCTAATGGACCTAGTTTTCTTATTAGGTTTTGTTTCACCTTTGGACACACTGATCTCTGAGAACGTCCTTCTTCTTTAATGATCTCTGAATACTTCCAAGATGGCAATCAAGGACTCATTCCTCACCGTTCCTTTACCTCTAGCCACACCCACAGCAGGTACATAAATTATTTCTTCCTTTACTGGTGACTCTTAGGTCACACGTTCCTCTATCTCACAATGCAAATTCACACAGATGGCATTTGCTATTCCATAGTACATTTTTATTGAGTACTGACATATGCCCAGTTTTTTACTTGTCAAATCCATCTAACTCCAATCCTTTTGAGAAAATGTACATTAGGCCTAAGATTTTTCAACAAGGTTTAAGAAGAAAAATAATCACTGTGTTACTGTATTATATAATTATATTTTAAAGCTGTAAATACCTTAATATACTGTGCAATTTGTTCAATTTTCCTTCCAATTTCATTTTATAATAGATGAGAAGAATGTATATTCAGAGAGGGTAAGTTATTTGATAACAGTCATAGGGCTAAGTAGTGCAGCTAGCTAACTGATCCTTGGACTCCTATGTTAGAGTCTGTCTCATTAATTTTGGAGGCAATACCATAAGCACTAAAGAACAGAGCAGTCAGCCAACAAGTAACTCCTATCTTGTACTGTGTATTATTAACAGGAGATAGCTAAATGTTCAACTTTAGCTCCACTCTTGGCTATATGTTGTTATAATTTTATACCACAAAGAAAAAGCTGAAAATTAGACAAAAATTTAATGACAGGCATACCATGGAGATTTGTTTCTTTTTGCTCACCAGATAGAGCACTGCCTCCCTAAATTGACCGTTCATACTGCCACTTTGTGGGCTTTGTTTACCTGGCAGTCTACTTAAACAAAAGAAAGCTTGGTATCAAAAGTACTGCCATAGGTAACCTACATAATGGGAAAAATTATTTGCAAATCATATATCTGATAAGGGACTTATATCTAGAATATATAAAGAGGTCCCATAACTCAATAAAATATAAATAATGAAATTAAAAATTGGTAAAGGATCTATTTCTCCAAAGAAGATACACAAATAGCCAATATGCACATAAAAAGATGCTCATTAGTCATTAGGGAAATAAAAATCAAACCCACAATGACCACCTCAAACGCACTAGGATGGCTATTACCAAAAAGGCAGATAATGACAAATATTGGTAAGGATGTGGAAAAGCTGGAGTCCTTAATCATCGCTAGTGGTAAAGTAAAATGGTGTAGTTACTCTGGAAAACAGTCTGGCAGTTCTTCCAGATTAAACATTAAGTTATCATGTGACTCAGGAATTCAATGCCTAGGTAAATACCCAAGAGAAATGAAGACCTATGTCCACACACAGACTGTGCATGAATGTTCACAGCAGCATTATTCATAATAGTCCCAAAAGTAGAAACAACCCAAACGTCCATCAATGATGGATAAACAAAATGTAGTATAACCATACAATGCAATATTATTTTGCAATAAAAAGGAATGAAGTACTGATATATACTAAAACATGGATGAACCTCGCAAGTGAAAGAAGTCAGTCACAAAGAATCACGTATTGTATGATTCCATTTATATGAAATGTCCAGAACAGGCAAATCCAGAGACAGAAAGTAGATTAGTGGTTGCCTGGGAGGAGATAGGAAGAGGAGAGAACAGGAAATTGGGGAATGATAGCTAAAGGGTATGAGATTTCTTTTTCGGGTGATGAAAATGTTCTAAAATTGATTTGCTGCACAACTCTGAGATTATACTAAAAACCACTTAAGTTTACCCTTTAAGTGTTTACATACATGGTTATAAAAATTATACCTCGATAAAGCAGTTACAAAAAATAAGCAAATAAAGCACTAGTACATTAAAAACAAAACTCCACTGTAGACTCAAGGATCACTGGATGCTAGCACATGCCTCTGGAATTCAAACACATTACTGATCTTACGCAACTTTAGAACCTACCTAAATTTTAAAAATTCTAGATACTGTTCACTCCTATTTCTGGAGCCAGAGAAAGTGAGGGAAACTAATCTTTTGAACATTCTACAGATTAAATTTTCACAAGCAAAACTGAAAAATTTCCCAAACGAACCACTTTTTGAACTAGAAATTATGAAACTGACAGGTTTGGAATTTTGAATCTCATAATCTGTTTCAGACTAGTTTTAATCACAAACATGAGCTTTTTAATGTTTTTGCTGATAATCTTGCATCATGTACAATGAGTGTTCTCTCTGACATCAACCACCAACTCTCCAATTCTGACACTGACTTGGCATCCAACAAATCAATTCAATTCTGACACTATCATCTACCTGGAGTTAGTTAGTGTCAGATCTCACAAGTTAAAGGGCTCAGTGCCACAAGACTCCCCCAAGTTCATATGCCTATTAAAAGTCTCAAACTACCTGACTTCCGACAAACTGACTATAAATTAGGGGTTCCCACAACCCCCTCCTCAGGTTCCATAATTTACTGGTACAGCTCATAGAAGAACACAAGAAAACACTTCTTTTATGTTTACTGGTTTATTACCAAGAAGGCAACCCAGGAACAGCCAAATGAAAGAGGTGTACAGGGCAAGGAATGTGGGGGGTACAGTAGGGCAGTGGAACTTCCATGCCCTCTCCAGGAATGCCACTCCCCCAGCAACTTGATATGTTCACCAATCCAAAAATTCGACTCAATCTCCAGGCCTCTGTCCCTTTCCCTAGAGGTCACTGGTGAGGCTAAAACCCTCTTAATTTCCCTCTTAAGTCCTAACCCTCTTAATTTCTTGGTTCTTCTGGCCCTACCCTAAGTTACCTTTCAGTTATGATCAGAAAGGGGGGTGTTATAAATAATAAAAGACATCCTATCACTCAAAAATTTCTAGGCATTTTAGGAGCTCTGGGCCAGAAAGATACACCACAGCAACAGCATTACATTAAGCTAAATACTCAAATACATAGCTCAATATAAGCCCATGACCAATATAATTTCACTTGATTCCTATGAGGACAAAGACATTACCAAACCAACAAATTTGGTATTTAATCCAATGCCTGGTATTTAATATAAATACCTAATGCTTTAATTAATTATCTAGCCTGTCCCTCTAGCTAGTTAATAGTCCTATTTGGTTAAATAGCTATAAGTCAAAATCCTCTAATAACTAATATATCTAGGTTACCAGACGATATAGAAGTATCTAGATTAGTACAGGTTGAGCAACCCTAATCTGAAATTGCAAAATGCTCCAAAATCTGAAAATTTTGAGCAACATATGACATCATAAGTGGAAAATTCCACACATAAGTACTTAACATAAACTTTCATGAACAAAATTATAAAAAGATTGTACGAAATTGTCTTCAGGCTGTTTGCATAAGGTGTATATGAAACATAAATGAATTTTATGGGTCCCATCCCCAAGATATCTCATAAGATAAATGCAAATATTCCAAATCCAAAACACTTCTGGTCCCAAGCATTTGGTTAAAGGATATTTAACCTATACTTCCTATAAAATGCTAATTAATGATTTCTTTTATTAATAACAATTGTGAGCTTTCTTTGTAGTTTAATTAGCTTCAACATTGGAGTTTTTAAACCAAGGGCTGTGATCTCCCTTTTTTTTTTTTCCGAGATGGAGTCGTCTCGCTCTGTCACCAAGCTGGAGTGCAATGGCGCAATCTTGGCTCACTGCAACCTCCACCTCCCAGGTTCAAGCGATTCTCCTCCCTCAGCCTCCTGAGTAGCTGGGACTATAGGCATGCACCACCACGCCCAGCTAATTTTTGTATTTTTAGTAGAGACGGGGTTTCACCATGTTGGACAGGATGGTCTCAATCTCTTGACCTCATGATCTGCCCACCTCAGCCTCCCAAAGTGCTGGAATTACAGGTGTGACCAACCATGCCCAGCCGGTCTCCCTACTTTTAATTTAGTGCATCTAGAGTCACCAACAATACAATTACTAACCCAACAAATATTACTGAGCATTCACTATAAGGTCAGAAGTTACGGGAGTATTCAAACTAATGCAAAAGGTATGGCTCTGTATATCATACATTTGTTTACTTATGTTTATTAAAAAAGGTATAAATCAAATCAGTACAGAACAGATACCACATTAATGCAAAACACCATAAATGCTGTAAGACTTAAAAAAAAAAACTGTTACTACTTAGGAGGAAGAGGAACAAGATAAAGCTTCATAGAAGGAGAGATACTTGATTTGGACCGTGAGAGACAGACTAGACTTTGATAAGTGGGAAAAAAAAAACCATTTCACGTGGAAGAAACAATTGCATGAAGATAAAAAGACAAGGGAAAAAAAGTATATTGCGTTCTCAGGAAAGAATAAGTAAGTAGGTTCCCTGGAGTTTGGTTAGGAGATCAATATAGAGTAAGTTTGTGGAAATCATGAACCATGGCTTTGTAAGCTCAGTGACTGTCTGGAAGTGTTGAATCAATGTTTAATAGCTGAGTGAGATGCATCTGGAAAGGTAAAGAAGTGCCTGAAATAGTGGGCCTTAAGAATCAGGATGAAAATCCTTTAAACTTAGGTTTCAGAATGAGGAAGAAAACACACATGTATATAGTGGGTACTAGGAACTTTCATATGTTAATCTTTACAATTGTCCTGTGACAGATGAGGAAACCAGACTAAATAATTTGTTCAAGGTCATTTAGAAACTAAGTGGCTAGAGCTGAGATATAAATTCAAGCATGTGTTCTTTCTACCATTCCACACTGCATGAATGAATAAATAAATAAACCAACCAACCAGTGCCAGAAGATGTCTGGCAACAATGTTTAGGACAAAAATAATGTACTATATCAAACTTACATTTTTAGTCTGTTTATTATTGCATTATGGTAACTTACTTTTTTTTGACAAATTTGAGAGGAATAGTGAAATAGTCTGACCCAAAACACAGGCTGTGTAGCACACATAAAATTCACTTTTGCGACCCTTGTGAAGTCATCTCAAATAGAAACCTTTCAAAATAGATTAACTGATAGATGAGAGATCAATCTACAGGTGGAGAGAGAAAGATGTGCCATATATTTTAAGACAAGACAGATGAGGAAAACTATAAATTGAAAGCCCTAAAAGACACACATAGGCTGGTTATCTTTCTAGTTACTGATTCTCATTTGTCTTGGTAATTTTTTACTGTTTATCTGTGAAAATCTATCTTGATGAATACAGGTGGCTCGTGTGGGCTCCCTGAGGATTTGCATATATTATGGTTTAATTTCTCCCAGGAGGAAGGCTCTTTCCCTAAGGAAGGAGATCCTTGGAGTCACCAGACAGTGATGGGTGCAACAGATCAGTAATGTGGCTCTTTCCTTGAATAAAATGGGTTGCATGAAAATGTCCGGAATGCAATTATGTCAAAGAAATACGAAACTGTATATAAAGCTGGAGGATGCTTATTAAACTATGTAAAACTAGTTTGGACAAAATTAATCAGAAGGAATCTCTGTAGATGTTAGATATGGTCTATTTTTAGATACTGAGAACAAGTACAAATTAGATCAAGTATGAGTTTACTCAGAGATCGGGGGGAGTAGGGTAGGGTGGACTGTAACAAACCCAAAAAAATTATTCAATTGTGATTTTTAATATCTGTATACCAAAATATAAAACTGTACTTGAAAAAATTCAGTTTGGTGTAAACAAAAAGTATGACAATTATTAATTCCTCTTTATATCTTTATGGCAGAGAAAAATATCTTTATACTTTAAGATGGATAGTCTACCAAGACCAGAACAAACATTCCCTTAAAGCATATTAATTTGCAAAAGTTCAGGTTGTTCTCTAACACTTTTGCTGATATTTATTCAACAACAACAAAATAAAGGAGAATGAAAGCATAAAACCTATTAAATTCCAAGCCATTAAGAGTGTATTTGAGGCTGGGCAAGGTGGCTCACCCCTGTAATCCCAGCACTTTGGGAGGCCTAGGCATGAGGCTTGCTTGAGCACAGGAGTTTGAGACCAGCCTGGGCAACATAGTGAGTCATTGTCTCTATAAAAAGTTTAAAATTTCAGACAGGCATGATTCTGTATGAAAGTTGTTGGGCCACCATGCTTTAGTAGATCATAACATCACAGTTATGTTTTTCAAACAATGTTGAATGAGGTTTTCTTATTTTTTAAGTTTATTTTATTTTTCCTCATACTGTCATGGAGAAGAGTAAGGTTCTTAACACTGAGGAATATGGCTTGAATTTGAAGTGGATGTCTTCTGGGAACTTTCGTTACGTTAAAAATATATTCACTTAATGCTGTTTTAACTTTTTCCCCAACCCTCTATTACCAACAAGACCTTGACTGTGACCACCGTCAAAGGATTACTGTACTTGAAATTGGAACTAACTTGGAAAATCTAGGTGGTTGTCTAAGCTGACCCCTGAAAGTTGAAATTTAGCTCCCCTTTAACCATACTGTTAGGACTGACCACTAAACGGGACTATCTTTTCCTTTTTTCAAATCAGGTCTCTAGTTTACCTACTCTTTTTCCAATCAGCCATCTCAGATAAAAACAGACTCCTCCCATTCATATAATTTAGTCTATATTCTAGACTTTAGAATGGAAGTCCTTCTTCCTGAAAAGAAGGAATTCTGCTAAATCAAGTTCCCTTTCAGGCAATTTCAGCTCTGGCCAACATTTGGTAGATAAAAAGTATCAACTAGTTTTCTTCACACTCAAAACTAAGAACCTATTTGCATCAAAACTGAGGTTCAAAGGTGTGTACAGGGGTAAGGAGGAATAGTATAGTTTTAAAGCCTAGAAAAACAACTCTGCTTTACACCCTGATATTTCTAAAATTCAGGTTAGCTAGTCTGAATCTCCTGGGTTACTCCCACTTATGGAGTGCCTACTATGGTTCTGTTTCTGTGCCAGGAGACTAATAAGAAATGTTCCTATCTTAAAGTAGCTAACGGAATTAAAAATAACACTTTTCCCCTCTAGAATTTGTCAAGATTATCTGTTTTTAAGCATGTAATAATAATAGTATTAAAAGTAAATAAAGTTGCATGATATATTTTTCTGCTTTTGAACTAAGTGATTAGAATTGCAAATGTACTTCTTACACTATATACATTTTAATTGCCACAGACATTTCTTTCTCCCCACATCCCACCACCAAAGCAGATTTTCTTTCTCATAGTACCTCAAAAATTCCTAAAATTTTACATTTTTAACCAGAGTTACAGACTGAGTCTGATTAATGTGACATCCATTAGGTTTTAAAAACATTTTTATTTTACTTCTACTATTATCTTTGTCCTAATTATGCCACTTGCCTTTATTGGAGTTTACTACAGAGTATATGATACTAAGTTTAAATTTCTACACATATCTATGAATTTCATGCAGCTTTAAATTCTCAGCAAGGACCTCCTCTATTAATATTTTCACATAGTAATATTTGTCAAACTCTTGGGTTTCATGTAAGTTAACATGATTATTTTTTCACAATAGAAATTCAAATGAGATCCTAATTAACATATTGCTCCTTGTTTGAAGACCTTGACATAGACATAAAATTGCTGATATTTGGATCTATAAGTTTGGCAGGTTTTTTGTTGTTTTATTTTACCTTTCACCATGGAAAATTTGGCCAATCACCATCACAATGTTTACCAAGCCAACTATTTACAAGGACAAATAGCAAAGCTTCTTATTCATCCTAGCTAAATCAATCCTAAAGGTGTTATTCACACCCTTATTGAACATTTGCCAAAGTGCCACCCTTTCTGATATCAATAAAAAGCAATCTTATAATAAAGGTTTATTTTGTTTTGAAAAAAAACCAAGGTTCTCAAATTCACTGTATTACTTTGCAACTCTTGCTTCCCTTGCCTCCAACATTGTGTGGGTGGAGGAAAGAAACCAAGATATTCAGAACAAAATGTGAAGTCAAGAGAAATTTTCAGACAGCAATACGTTGTGAAAATCACTTAAACGTACTGTCAGAACAATCTTTTGTACACAAATATAAATGAAAGCATTTTAATATACCCCTGATATTCAATGAAAAAATACAAGGCTCAGAATACCATAAACTCAGAGATCATATTTGTTTAAACTAATTGGACTCTTATATATAACTCAATAAACTGCAATTAAAACCATATTCAATCAAGTTTTGTCTAATTCCTCTTCTTAATACCTATTCAAAAAGAAGACTTTAAAGAAAAATTCTTAATAATTCATGAAATATATTATCCCTTTGTGTTTATGAAACTGTTCTTCAGTACATATTTAGACTATAAGTTTTCTAAGACCATTAAAGTCACACTGTATCTTCAAAAGCCCATTTTAAACAAACCATCCTATTATTTCTAAAACACACTAAGACCTATGTAAACACCAAACAAATAAATATAGTGCTGATCCTAGAATATGTATAATAGAATATATTCTACAATTGCTAGTATTGCTGATCCATATAAAGTCACAGAAATTTTTTAAACGATAGAAGATTAAAGTAGCACCTTTTAAGGCAAAGCATGTACTATCAAGTTTTCATGCAAATCACTCATTACCTCTCCAGAAACACAACATAATTTTTGTTTGAAATGGTTCTCAACTCTAGTATATACTACAACTAATTATCGTAGTGGCTGAAGTAGAAAACTTCTCATTTGATGTGTCCCAATAAGCTACCTAGCTTTTGATTCTGAAATTTCAAATCATGTGTCTTTTGAATCCACCATAATTCCAGATTCTTTCCCAACTTCCCCCCCAATTTAGAGTGACATGACTGTTCCTCTCTACATCTTTTTTTTATCAAAAAAAAGAATTTTTTTTTTTGAGATAGGATCTGGCTGTGTTGCCTGGGCTAGTCTGAAACTCCTGGGTTACTCCCATTTTAGCCACCTGAGTGGCTGGGACCATATACAGACACATGCTACTATGCTCCGCTTATATATCAGACATTTTTGACAAAAATGAAACTGAATATGTAATAAATGCTCAGCTAAAAAGTGTTAACATTATCACTATTCACTTTTTTAAAACCCTAATAATATTTCAAGACCCATTTGACATTCTTTTCCCAGTTTGGAAGTTTTCCCTTATACTCTAAAATGGGTATAATCTTTTTGAGCTCCCACAGTTTATCTGCAATTCTTTTATGTGCCTTGTAACCAGTTTTCTATTACTGTTACATATGATCTTGTGCTATCTTCTATTAAAGCTGAATAATCCTCCAAAGGAGAAACTGTCTTGCTCATTTTGCAGCACTTAATATTGAATAAAGGGAAAAAACATTAAAAATAGTTTGCTAAATTAGATCTTATGAAATCTTCATTTTAGTTTGGTGCATAAAAAGGCATACATATTTCTATAGAATTTATTCAAGATATTTAAAAGAAAAAAATAAAATTTCCTAGAGACTACAGAATGTTAAAGCCTTTTGGGAACAGATGTGCTCATTCATATACACAGTAATATAACAGAGGAAACAGGAGAAGCTATCTAAATGATTATATTAGAGGCCATAATGTATTACTTTTTATTTCATTTCATACTTTTGGTATTGAAAAGGAAGAGTAGAACACAATGGGTAACTTCTTTTCCTTTTTGGTAAGAACTGGGTTTTAATTTTCAGACTAAAATCAGTTCTAGAAATCAACACATAAAGCCTCCGTTAGTGCCTTTTATAACCTTTACTCCTATCTCTCCCTGAGGCCCTGAGTATCTAGGAGAGAACCTTCATTTTCATGGTTCTTTATGAATTTCTTGGTCCAAATGCACAATCTGCTGAAGACATTAAAGAACTCACTATCAACAAATTTCATTACTAAAGCTAATGGGAAAATTAATAATAAGATATTACATTAAATTTGTTGAAGCAGTGCCAAATTTTAAATTTTGATACATTCTCAAAGCTCTCAGGGGTTGAAAAGTCCTAGCAATTCTCATTTATATACATTGCTTTAAAACAGCAATGTGAAAGTGAATTCACATCCCAAATTAGCACTAAATACTAAATAAGAAAAAAAAAACATGAATAGGTCTTTTCTAATTGACTGCTAACTCTTAAAATAGAAATGCCACTATCGAGCATTATGAGCCTCTGTTTTCTGCTGCCCAACAAATATTCCTCCTTTCTCTCATATAATGGTATCTTCATTTCCTTTTTGGAGGAAACCCCTCTTTTATTCTTAGTTTATATATCTCTGGAGTTGACTATACCCTCAAACATGATGGCTGGACTTGTGGTTCAGTCTCAAAAATAAGAGCTTCATATTCTGGCCACAAGGGAGTGAGCCAGTCAGAGCCAATGCAATGCAATGAGACTTTTGCTGGGACTTCTAAGAAAGATAGTCACTCTTTCCAGCTATACATGACACTGGGTAGATTTAGGTGTTAGGGGAATTGAAGCTATCTTTTGCTCGTGTACAGATGGATCAGAAAGCCAACATCAAGGAGCAGCACTGAGAAATGTACAGAAATTGAGTCTTAACATTATGAGAGCCTTGGGTGGAGCCATTCTCAGCCCCACCTATCCTGGACCAATGTACACAAATCAATACATTTCCTTTTTTCCCTTTAAGCCTGTTTAAGTTGTTTCTATCACAACAGTGTGTCTTAACTGACATAACAACTATTTCAAGTATGTTTGTTTCCCCAAAAGCAAGTATATTAGGTCACAGAATCTAGTTTCAAAACCAAGGTAAAAACAGTCTTTTCATCACAGATGATTCTGGTTTTTCAAATCTGCCCTCTTCTCAAAGACTACAGATTTTTATATCTTCTGTCTTTATACTGTCTTAATACAAAGAAAAATTTTTTTCCACAAAGGAATAAAACACTAATAATGGAAAAAAGAAAATAATAAGTAATGGGGAATGAGGTTGGGGAGTGAGCAAATCATCTATAGACGCTTCAAATAGTAATCAGATGCTTTTTATTTTTACTAAAGGCCTAAATGAGTGTCACAGTCTAAAGCTTATAAAATTAAGCAGATTCAACTATATACAGCATCTAATACAAAGACATCAAAACACTAAACTCAAAGATTCTATTCAAAAAACAGCTGATAAAATTAAAATTCACAGAAAAACTAAAAGGCAAATGACTACATAATTTCAAGATGTAATGGTTAATCATATTCATAAAAGTTCTTGATTTTAAGCACACTGTGTAGTTACAACATGCTAATGAGCCTCAGTCATTCTGAAAATGTTTCGCAAAAGAAGATTTAACACTAAGTAAATCACGACAACTGAAGTCACTATATAGTAATGTAAAACTAGTACTTCCACTTTCTAGGGATTTTGGTGATTATTAACAGAAATGGAGAAAAACATAAAATAGAATTAAATACATATTCTTATGCTTCTCAGATCATATTAAAGTGAGCTTTTATCTGCATATTTTAGAAATTCTACATTTTAAGCACCACATGTGATACCAGAATGAATTATATTTCTCGTATGATCACAATGAGACCATTAATACGGAGGCTGTATGCAAGAGGGTAAGATAAATTATTATTACTTGAGATGAAGTAAAATAGAATGATGTCTGACTCCTCGCACTATCATTTAATAGCTGTGAAACTTGGACCAACTTCACTGAGTCTCAGTTTCCTAACCTGAAAGTCTAAGATAATAAATAACAGTAACTAACATATATGCAGTGCTTATCATAATAAATGCCAGGCATTTTTCAAAGAGCTTTTTAAAAATTCTTTTAACTCCTAATAATGTTCCTAGGAGAGAAGTGATATTATTATCTCTATTTTACATAGGAGGGAACTAAGGCTCAGATCAGTTCAGTAAATTGCCTGTGATCAAACAACTACTAAGGGCTGACATCTGGGATCGGAACCCGAGAAATTCTGGTTCAGAGCCTATACTTGCAATCATTAAACCCTATTACCTTTTAATATATAATATTACCTACCTCAAAGGATTGTTATGGGTCATTAAACAAATATCTAGTACACGGTAGTAGATCAATAAAGGTTTACCGTTAAAGAGTTCTTCTGACAGTAAATTCCTACTGAATTACCTGAATATTTCTATTATCAATTATTTAGAAATGATTACTTCAGTATACAAACTATTTTCTGCTAAAGGGAATTTTTTTGGGAAAGGGATAATGCTGGAAATTAATTTCTATTAAGGGTAATAAATCATTTTGAAGACTTCTGTCGTGTGGTATTCTTGAGGCTGCCATAGGTTTGCCCCTGAGCATGGATATGGGAGGCACTTTTGAGACATCCATGGGGAGAGTTAGAAACAAATATAGAGAGTCATCCCTGGTATCTGCAGGGGACTGGTTCCAGGACTTTTCTCCAATACCCAAATCTACAGATGCTCAAATCCCTTATATAAAATGGGATTTTTACTGGAACATAGTATTTGCAAACATCCTCTGGTATACTTTAAATCATCTCTGGATTACTTATAACAGCAGTTCCCATCTTTATGGCACCAGGGACCAGTTTCGTGGAAGACAATTTTTCCATGGACAGGGGTTGGGGGTGAGTGGTTACGGGGGAATGGTTTCAGGATGAAACTGTTCTACCTCAGATCATCAGGCACTCCTTAGAGTCTCATAAGGAGAACACACCCTAGATCCCTCGCATGTGCAGTTCACAATAGGGTTCAGCTCCTGAGAGATCTAATGCCCTGCTGATCTGATAGGAGGTAGAGCTCAGGCAGTAATGCTTGCTCACATACCACTCACCTCCTGCTGTGTGGCCTGGTTCCTAACAGCCCATAGACAGGAATAGGTCAAAGCCCTGGGGATAGGGCCCCCTGACTTACAATACCTAATAAAATGTAAGTGCTATGAAAATAGTTGTTATACAGTACTTTTCACTTGTGTTATTTTATTGTTGTATTGTTATTTTTTATTGTATGTTTTTTTCCAAATATTTTTGACATATGGTTGGTTGAATCCTCAGATGTGGATCCCATGGATATGGAAGGCCAACTGTTCTTGAGAAATAAAGGCAGAAATGACAGGTTCCTAACCGGCATGTAGACAATGAAACAGTAATCTCTTTTTTTTTTTTTAGTAGTCTCACTCCATTGCCCAGGTTAGAGTGCAGTGGTGCCATCTTGGCTCACTGCAACCTCCACCTCCCAAGTTCAAGCAATTCTCCGGCCTTGGCCTCCCAAGTAGCTGAGATTACAGACACATATCACCATGCCCAGCTAATTTTTGTATTTTTAGTAGAGACGAGATTTCACCATGTTGGCCAGTCTGGTCTGGAACTCCTGACCTCAAATGATCCACCCACCTTGGCCTCCCAAAGTGCTGGGATTACAGGCACGAGCCACTGAGCCCAGCCAGAAACAGTAATCTCTGCCAGTATTGAAGGAGGGATAACAGATATGAAAAGAAAATAGAAGTCTTTTTCACTATGTTAAGTTTGAAGAATTTGGGTTAACATGTCTAATAAGGAGTTGAAAATTTAAGTTGGCACACAGAGAGAGGTCCTGAGTTGGCGACAGATCTTTCCCACTCCTTTTTCTCTTTCTACTAAACCAAGTCAGGATGCCAGTAAGAATAATAAAAATAGTTTCCAATTCTTGAGTGCCTACTTGATGCCTGACTGTGCTGAGAGCTTTACATATTATCTCTATTCCTTTTCACAACCTTACCAGGAAGATACAGGTTGAACATCCCTAATCTGTAAATCTGAAATCCAAAGTGCTACAAAATCTGAAACTTTTCAAGCGCTAACATGACTCAAAGGAAATGCTCTTCCAAGTATAATGCAAATATTCCACAATCTGAAAAAAACTGAAATTCAAGACACTTTTTGCCCCAAGCATTTTGGATAAGGAATTTAGTAAGTCCCTGGTGAGGCTTGTACTCAGAACCTTGATATTAAGTAAACTGAATCAACTGTCCAAGGCAACAGAGCTACTAATCAGTGGGGGAGGCGTCTGAATAATTTTCTTCTTATCAAAGCCTCTTTCTATTATACTACCACAGGTTTAACTTGAATAACCAAGTTCATTCTGGAAACAGAAAAACAGCAAAACTAATGGAACTCTCAGACTGAGAAAATAGGGAATGAGTCTAGGAATATGAGACTTCAAAAAGTACAAGTTTAATAGTGTTATGAAAGAGCTGGAGAGATAGAAGTGAAGTTATGATTTAAAGACCCTTTAAACCAGAAGGAGAGTTGGAAATGGCCTAGAACTTTTATAAGTAAAGTGTGGTCCACGGCCTACAGCAGTAGCACACCCAGAAGCCTGCAAATAATGCAGAATCTCAAGCCCCAGCCAGACTTACTGAATTAGCATATCCATTATATGATCCTTAGGTAATTTGTATAATACATTAATGAGAAACACTGGTCTGATACCATTACAATAGATGAAGACACTAACCAGGTTAAAAAAACAGTTTGCAAAGCTAGAACTCAGGCCTCTTTATTTCTCAATCTAGGATTCCTATGTCTTCATTATATGCCCTACAGACAAATATATCACTTCAAATTTCACTAACCTGAGGTCTGTGCCATAAACATTTAGAAGCTAAAACGAGTTTCCATCAAATTAGTACCAAGCATTTTTATTTGTCTCCATTCCATTTGGAATTTTAAGTGCCCCCGTGAGTTTTCTACAATCATTTGTTTTTAACATCACTAAATGAAATATAAACATGCTATCCCTGACTACAAAGAATTCTTCTTAAGCTCACACAGTTTCAACCCTAAACACCCAATGTGAAGAGACAGTATAGATAGAATAGAGAGACTTTCTATAGGCAAATTATTTAAAGTCATAGAATCTTAGAGCTGGAAGAGACCCAATATAGTTGAGATGACCAACAGATTTCATCAGAATGGCAATTATATATATGGTTTCTGACAGTGCTGTATCAAAAAGTTATCTGAAGCTGGTTTGGGATCAGCTATTAGCTATATCTGCAATAGGTTGGTTCCAAAGAGGGTGTGAGTGCCAGAGTTACTGACCTTGTAAAGATAAGGAAACTAGGGCTCACAGAGGTTAAATGAAATATAAGGTCACATATTGAGAAGATGAACCAGAACTCCAGGTCCCCAACTTCTGATATAGTGGTTTTTATCCTGTATCATACTGCCTCTCCTCTCTATGTATTCAATAAAAACTATAAAGTCCTTTGCATGTAATAGATAATTAAAACCAAACCAATTAGAAATTAACTAGGAATAAACACCTCAGCTGGTTTTATGGGCATTAAAGGATTTACAATCCTATAATAAGGACATACATGGAAGTACACTAAAAGATTTAAAATGAAGCCCACAACCTATAGAATGTATCACTGAGATCAATGAATGATTTCTGACTCAGACTGCTTTCTGACATTCTCACTTCATGGAGAGTTTTTCCATATAACAATTCTTCTTTAGAGTTTAGCCATGATGATTCAGGGTACCTAGATGGTATGAAGGAGCCTTCAATTTTAGGAGTAGGAGGAAAATGAGGGGGCCTACTGAATCATTAGCAGCCTACTCAGTTCTGAAACTCAGCAAATCCTTTTGGAAGCCATTTTAAAGTCAGCTTTAGGAGACAAATTCTGGCTAAAGCTTTACAAGACTGGTCCTTAAGAGCTGAACTGTACTGAAATAAATCAACATGTCATTTCTAAAAGAGACACAATGAAAAAGCTTTAGCAAAATGTGATCTTTTTGTTCAATAAATGTTAGTGATGAATTTTTAAAAATGTCTGCTCTCACTGAAGTTACAGATCTGCTCAATGTTCAACAGTTTAAGAGCGCATCTCAAAATTCATCATAGTTCCTTTGGTGAACAGAGAGGGCTACTTCAGAAACGGAATCATCCTATTCTAAATGAAAATAACAGTAAAGCAGTAAGCATATTTAAAAAGCTTTCTGATACATGAGGTATGTCTATAGGACGGGTTTCTAATTAGAAGCAGCCACTACTTTACAAGAGATACACATTTAACATATCTTCTCATGAATGATGAACTTAACTAGTTTTGTAATTTGGATGTTTTGATCCTTTGATGGTAAATTTAAAGAATGACAGTGAGAAACAATTCAAAGAAAAATCTATCATGCTAATAGTAGTTTAAAATCAAAGCAAATCAGCTTTTAGTGCTACCAGTACATGCAGTTCATTAAAAACCTGAAATAAACCCAGAGGAACATGAAGTACTATCCACAGTATCTGCCAAGAACCAGGAATTCAACATTAAGGTTTTGAAGAACCAACAAAGCATCTTCCATTGTTTTTATTTAGTTAAAAAATAAAATTAAACTGTGCCTTCTAAAGATTAAGCCAAATGATATGTTGAGCACTACAAGAAAAATATCAGGGCCAGTCACTTCATAATTCATTCTTGTGGAAGGAAGAAGTTAAAAACTTCTTTGCCACATTACTGATCTTTCCATCTTTTCCTCTTGATTGTCAAATAGAAGCTCAACAGAAGTACAGTTTCCCCCTAAGGTCATATATGATAATTATTATAGTAATGATGAAGTCCTCAATTGTTTGACATTTTTGGAAAAGACAACAAACATCAAGAGCTGAAAATAGCTTTTGAAATTATACTAGGCTGTTAATTTTATTATCAAACTTTGCTAGTTTAGGTATGTACGTTCTGGATGGATGCAGGATTAACTCAAGGAGTTTCAGTTTAAACTTAGACTGTTTTCTACATTATTGGGTTTAGAAAGCATTGTATCTACAGGTCATGTAGTTGTCTCTTAGTGTCTGATGAGAGATCTCCAACAAGGCACACAGAAATAGGCAAGGAAAGTTTAAAAAGACGAAGTATGGCACAAATAGGAAAAGTATTATACTTGCTTTCCATAGGTTACCTCTTTATGCCCTTAACTCATTCCAAGTCTACTTTATAAGTATAAAACTGGCAGACAAACATAGAAAACACTGTTGAAGAGCAATAGGCATGACCAAAGCTGCCAAAGGATGATAAAGAGAGCTATTGGCAGAGTAATGAAGAGATGAAAGTGAGACAGGCAGGAAATTACAGTATCTTGCAATCAAGCTGAGAAGAATAACCTTGAACCTGTTGCTGCAAAAATCTACAAAGCTTAAGTAATATATTGAATTTTGAAATAATTTCTCAATTATTGTTACTCATTATTTCCAAAATTAAGTATAGATTTTATCATAGTCATAAAGTTTAACTCAACATGAAATGTAAGATGCCCTTTTGCAAAGCAACTTCTTCTCCCCAAATAAAAGTTGTATTATTATTTCTATTCTCTACTTAATTTACACATTTGAGCCTTAGCTCATTAGGTCACAGACACGTAAGTAGATCTAAGTTAAGAGAATTATCCACAGTCATATTTACTATTTTGTGAGAACCATTTTTTTCCTTTCCTTCCTTCTCTTGCTGCCTTCCCCCTCTTTCTCTTCAATCATAAGTTATTTATTTATTTTACAAAATGGAAATGAAAAAAAAAATCATCCTGCCAGTAAATCAACAGCCTGGATTAATGGTACTTCTAAAATAAGTCACACTTTAGTATGGTCATCATCATAGAACTTCAAAAACCTTTATGAAAAACCATTGCTACTTTTTTTTTTAAAGAAGAATCAAAGGTTTTCAAAGACTTTCAGAGTTAATGGAAAGCCCAGGAATTAAATATAGTCTCAGTTGTTCTGTGTTAATAGACTAGTGTTTAAAATACATTAAATAACCTAGTCTAGCAGCTCAGTCCTGATATGTGCAGTATATGATAAGAGTCTAGCTATCTATCTATACATTCACATGCATATATACATCTATATACACTAAAGGGACAAAAACTCTGAGTGAATTAAAGAACTAGATTCCTAACAATTTACTGAAAAATGTTTAAAACAGGAAGCTTTGTAAGTATTCCTTGTACGGTTATATACTTACATTCTTAGTGGTCACTATGTAATTTACTACATAATAAAAGTTTGTAAGTTCTACTTAATGCCATTAAATTTTAAATATGATTGGTTAAAAATACAAATAAAAACACTGTGCTCCCCCACCATTGCATATAAATAACTAAAAAAAGAATGCCTTTCTTTACTCAATATTATCAGGAGAGTAAAAATCACTGAAATAAGTTTAGTTTCTCAGGTTGGAAAAAGTGTACCTCCAAAGAATGAATTAGTATAGTAATTGTTCAAAACTAGCAATCCTACATGCATATTGTCCTGAGAGTAGATTTTTACAATCCATATTTATTGAAGTTTTTGGGGGGCATTTAAACATTTAGATGAGATCCAAATTTTTCTATGCCTTTAATAATGAAGATTAAAAACAGTTCTTTATGGTAAATCAGAATGTTCTCAAAACAACTACTAATCTGAGAAATGAACCATGAATGTAAGACTTAAGAGCCAGATTCATCTCTTAACATGTGTTAGTCTTTTAGTTCCCCAAGTGTATGTCATAGCAAGAGTTACACAATTTCACTACATTTTAAATACCATCCCTTTAGTCTTGAATGCAAGATATAAATGAAACATATGAAATGACTGTTTTGAATACTTAGTATTATGAACTGTATATGATCTTGTGTGTACGTGTGTGTGTGTGTGTGGGTGCACCCACGTTTTAACTCACGAGACTTTAAATATCCAAATGAGTATGGTGCCTTCCATACTAGTCACTCTTAGAGGTAACATACCCTTATTCCAAATGATGCTACAATCGTCCACAACATTATTAAAATTCCTTTTTAGTTTATGGGTGGGTCTGACTTTTACAAACAATAACTGCTTTCTCAGAGTGGCTCTGATTTTCAGAAATAGCATTAAGTTACTTCCCATTTTTTTTCTGTCAAGATCCTTTGTGAGTCACATCTGATAAATAACATGAAATATCACATGGATAATCACCCCGTTTTTCCTTAAAAACAAGTAAATACAAAGTAATGAGCTATTTTCACGTGCAGCTCTTAAACCGGCTTAGATGACAAAAAAATTTCTAAAAATACTGAGTAATGTTAGTATTGTTGAGTAAGTGTATAGCTTCCACAGTGACTAAAGTAGAAGACTTAGATAGGTATATAAAATATTTTTACTTTAAAGCAATATGGACAACCAGCCCTACACAATTGAGATTCCTCTACACTTCCTTTACCATGCTGATGCTGATTTTAACTACTCATGCTCACCCTGATCTAGTTTCGCTAGGTGTTCTGTTTTGAGACGAGATCTGGTTATGTTGCTCAGGTTGGTCTGGAACTCCTGGGCTCAAGTGATCCTCCCACCTCGGCCTCTTGAGTAGCTGAGACTACAGCTGCAAGCCACTATGCCTGGCTCACACCCTTCTTGTAGTTTCTTGGAGTCTAGGCACGCTCCCACTGTACTTACTATTCCCTCTGTGTATAATGTCTTGCTCCAAGATGACCTACAAGGCTTGCTCTGTTACCTTCTTCAGGTCATTACTCACTTTCTCAAATATTTATCATCTTCTCAATGAAGTCTTTTCTGACTACCCTTTAAAACTGCATCTTGGCCAGGTGTGGTGGCTCATGCCTATAATCGCAGCACTTTGGGAGGCCGAGGTGGGTGATCACCTGAAGTCAGGAGTTCGAGACCAACCTGGCCAACATGGTGAAACCCTGTCTCTACAAAAAATACAAAAATTTGCTGGGCATGGTGGTGCATGTCTGTAATCCCAGCTACTCTGAAGGCTGAGGTAGGAAAATCCAGGAGGTGGAGGTTGCAGTGAGCTGAGATCACACCACTGCACTCCAGCCTGGGCAATGAGAGCAAAACTCCATTTAAAAAAAAAAAACAAAAAAAAAAACCTGCATCCTCCTCCCACCCCATACTTATATCACATTTATTCCCCCTTCCCCTTCCCTGCTTTATTTTCCTGTTCGTGTGTAAAACTGTTTATTAGGGGAAATTTCAAACATCCACAAAAATAAAGAGGAGGTGAGAAATCTCATGTATCCATATAGCATCCACCTTCAGCAATTTTCAATATATGGCCAATCTTGTTTCATCTATGTTCCTCTCCCTTTCAATATTTTAAAGCAAAAACCTACACATCACATTTTAAGTTGTAAACACTTTATCATACATCTCTAAAAGAACACTTAAAAAAAAAGGTACATTCTCACACCTGAAAAAACTGACAAATCCTTTTCATTAAATATCCAGAGTCTAAATTTCCCCAATTTTGAATAAATGTCTTTTTACAGTTAGTTTGCTCAAAGCTTGGTGGATAAGCCTCTCAAGTCCCCTTCAATCTTAGTTTTCCCTCCCTCTCTTATTTCTTGCTATTAATTTTTTGAAGAAACTAGGTCATTTTTCTTTTATTTATTTCTTTAATTTTTATTTTTTTGAGACAGGGTCTCACTCTGTTGCCCAGGATGGGGTGCAGTGATGCAATCATGGCTCACTGCAGCCTTGACCTCCCATACTTAAGTGATCTTTCCACCTCAGCTTCCTGAGTAGTTGGGACCATGTCCATGTAATTTTTTAAAAAATTTCTTTGTAGAGACAGGGTCTCACCACGTAGCCAAGGCTGGTCTTGAACTCCTGGGCAAGAGGGGGGTCTTCCCACGTCACCCTCCCAAAGAGCGAGGATTACAGGTGTGAGCCACTGCACTCAGCCGTTTTTCTTAAAACACAAAGTATTTTATTTATTTTATGGTTTGTGTCTTGTTAGTAGAATGTAAACACCATGAAGGCAGAGATTAGTCTGTGAGGTATCAGCATTTAGACCTGTAACATGTAAAAGGCATCCAATAAATATTGAATGTATTTGGCATCCATGCCAAAAGTCCACTGCTCACAAACAGCAGAAATTGCTAATCACAGCACTCTTCCCTGCTAAGTGTGAACAAGGACTCCCAGTTTTCTCAACACAGCACTCTAAGCAGCCACCACTAAACAATCAGATTTGGTACCCCAAATGAAATTTATTTGCTGTCCCTGCTTTAGCCCCCTTCAGAAGTGTACTATCTCTAAAACAGATTTCATTGCACCTTGTATGCTGACATTTGCATGGTAAATTACTGACTGTGTTCACTGTCAACTATACTTAAACATTTCTTAGTTTATTTTAAACAGTTTAGGGGAAAAAGAAAACTGAAGCCAAAAAAATAATAGAAAAAGAAACTGCAGAAGATGGTGGGAAAAGGGGGGTATTACATATTTTTAGAATTAGCTACATCCCAAGAGGTTCATTATAAAATAAAAATCAGCAACAAATTCTCTGAAAAGGAAGTAAATTACATGTGTGTTGAATTAATTTTTTTAAAAACTACGTGAACAGACAAGATTAACTGGAGGATGAAGACAGATGTCAGGATTTTCCCATTTATAGGCATCAGCAACACATTCTATTTTTCTGCAACTGGTATTTTGAGGTGTAAAAGTATTACAGGGGTGATATAAGAGTACTATGTAGAACCCCATTTCTCTGAAATGGACTTTATGTAGCAAAAAGAATCTGAAACATCTGGTACAACATTCTGAGAAAACTGTCAATTCTTCTTAGAGTCATTTACAATTTGTTTCTGTTAAACTATCAGATGAAGCTCTTTTTCTCTAGGCTTATTTCTGAAGGTAGCTACGCTAATTGAAAGACTCCAGGCTGGGTACGGTGGCTCATACCTGTAATCCCAGCATTTTGGGAGGCCGAGGTGGGCGGATTACAAGGTCAAGAGATCAAGACCATCCTGGCCAACATGGTGAAACCCCAGCTCTACTAAAAATGCAAAAATTAGCTGGGTGTGGTGGCGCATGCCTGTAATCCCAGCTGCTCAGGAGGCTGAGGCAGGAGAATTACTTGAACCCAGGAGGTGGAGGTTGCAGTGAGCTGAGATTGCACCACTGCACTCCAGCCTGGCAACAGAGCAAGACTCCGCCTCAAAAAAAAAAATCAGATGTTTATGTTTTGATAACTTTTTCTATCAAAAAATAAAAAAATTAGAAATTCCCTGACATTCAAGAAGCATTGTGCTTTCTCTTTATTACCTGTAAATCCATTAAACAACAAAAAGTATTTAGGACCTACTAAACATAATATGTTAGGCAGTTATTTTCAACCTTTGAAGAAAAAATAGAAGTGATCTATTCAAGACAACACACCAAAAAAAAAAAAAAAAGCTAGTGGTAGAACTTGAAATCATATCCAGATCTTTCAATGACCAATATTTCTTGTCTTGAAGTTGCCACACATTAGTCTGCGGAAATTTTCTACGGCAGAGGTCACACTTGAACTAAGAAAATGTAGTAAGTACTTCCCCTCCCCCACTACCACAAGTGTAAAAAAATCTCCAAGAACCCAAGTCCCTTGAAAGAATGACTTCTATTTACGTTTCCTGTGTAATATATTCAGAGGGAATCTGGAAAAGATGGCTAGAAATCTATAAACAGAAGTGCTAAGTGGAATTCACTGTTTATAGACTTCAACTAGAATTTTGTCCCTTATATATAAATGTTGCTGGGAATCTTCATATTACATTATTTAAAAACATCTTCAGGTCTTCTTCACTTTGTTGATTTTCTTCCATTTTCCACTGGCTCTTAAATCTGCTTTATTCTCCTCAAAAACATAAATGTAACTTTTGGAATAACACTCCCCCCCCCCACAAAGAACCTCCTAAAGCCACCTCAGTGCCATCATATATTGATCACTATGAAATTTTAATATATACAGTTAAACATATTTGTATAATAAAATAATCCATATAAGCCTTTCTAACTTAATAAATACAGGATAGGTTTACATAGATGTACTATGGTAAAATTATATGTATATGTTAGTTTTCAATTCTAAGTCTTTTGGCTTAAAATCTTTATCAGCTACAGAAGGTTCTGTATAAAAACATTAGTTGTCCACAAAGCATAATAACTATCTATAGTCCTTAACACCCGACCTACTAGAAAACTGTAATAAATCATATTCTGAAATGACAGAATTCTTAAAATACAAAAGTGACATTCTAACAACCCAGAAAGAGGCTGAAGCTAAATCAAATGGAAACATCCTTGGGCTTCCCCTTTGAGGCTTGCCTCAGTGGCATTCAGCAGTACTAGACTAGCTTCCTATCCCGTACTTTTCAGTCATTTCCTTTCAGGGGTCTCAAAGAAATTATGAAACTTGTACAGCCAGACTTTGCCAGTCAACACTAACTTCTGCCTGCAGACTCCAGTGACTAAGTCAAGACAGCATTAGTAGCTTCCTTAAAGTACAAATGTCCCTGGTAAATCTGGCTCGCAAATACAACAGAAAAAGTTCAATATAACCACCAGTAAGAACATTTAAATGCCAATCTTAAGGAAATGATGGAGTTAGTCCCCCTGCAAATTCCACTGAGGCAAATTTCCAGCTTACTTTGTAGAAGTCAATAAATACTACTACTATTGCATTACAGCACTTCTACCATGCTAATAAAAAGCTAAGTGATAGTTTTCTCTTTAAAACCTGTTAAGTTCACTAGATGAGACACTATACCACTTCACTACATGCAACTTTCTATACATATAACTGTTTTACTTTCCAATTATTTGTTTTAAACTCAAGATCTCTTTTAACATACCATAGAGAGAGAACAGGTTAGAAGGCTTGGGGAAAAAAATAACAAAATAACAAACATCTCATTTTCATTTTCTGATGCAACCATCAAAATCTAAAATGTAAGGACAAATACACAGTACAAAATTAAGAGAATTTAGAGCAAGTGAAATTCACTGTTACTACAGTTCTGATCATTATTCACCTGAGGAAAGAGCTAGCAGAAGTGATGCTTGATTTAATTTTTTGGTACTTTCCAGTTTGGTACAGAGGAAATAAAAACTCACAAAATAAACAAGGTCCTCGGAGTTAAAGATTTTTCTCCAGAAGAGGTTGTTGGTATAAACAAAAAAAAGATAAGGAGGCCGGGCGCTGTGGCTCATGCCTGTAATCCTAGCACTTTGGGAGGCCGAGGTAGGTGAATCATGAGGTCAGGAGTTCAAGATCAGCCTTGGCCAAGATGATGAAACCCTGTCTCTACTAAAAATACAAAAATTAGCTGGGTGTGGTGGCAGGCGCCTGTAATCCCAGCTACTCGGGAGGCTGAGGCAAAGAAATGCTTGAAATAAGGAGGCGGAGGTTGCGGTGAGCCGGGATCCTGCCACTGCACTCCAGTCCGGGTGAGACTTGTCTCAAAAACAGAGAAAAAAAACCATAAGGAATTCATATGCTGTTAATAAGAACAACGTTTTATGTTTCGAGACCTGTAAATCTGATCACTCAGAAAATATTTTCTGTTGGCTATAAAGAAAACATAGCAAAGCTGAAACAATTGAATAAAGTGAACATTTTCCACAATTCAAAAATTTTAAATTCACCCTATTATGAAAACTGAATAATGAATTCATATCTCCTTTAAGAGTAATAAATATTCAACACAGTAAGGGACAATGCCATTTCTGAAACAAAAGATTATGTGCAATGAAAACAAAATAACATTTTGCAGAGTAAGAAAAAGTCAAGTCTGTGAACAGAAACAGATGACCTTTTCTTACATACAAAGCTTTCAGTTTTTAGCACAACCAGCACCTTATGAATAAAGTGCTCAATAATATTTGTTGATATACTGTTTGATGACTAAACGACAGAAATATTGTCGGTGCTGTTAAAACCAAGGCACATTTCCTTGTGTGTAGTGATTAAAATCTGTTAAATGTACTGTACATTTTTTTAAAAAAACCTCTGTCCTCTGTTCCATTCTTGCTCTCTTGCCTCTAAGAGACCTGCACGTACAAAAATAAAAGTAGATGGTGACGTGAGTTTATGATTTACATTAATTTCCCTACTCGGAGCATTTTTCAGTAAGTCTTTTATGGTTTTAAGATTCAAACACTATGTAAGAAGAATTATGGTTTGAACTACATAACAATTACATAGACTTCTTTTGGACTTCAGTTAACCCGTAAGTAAAATGAGCATCTTTAACTTTTCCACGGGGCATTGGAGAACGGGTTCCTCCTCCTAAATGCTTTCATATCCTCAGACACCAGGCGCGGTAGAAGATCAAGCGTATCCATCAGTTACAGAGCTTTCCACGACCTCAGTTTACCCACTTAGGGAAACAGGCGTATTAACTTGTTTCCTAGGGGGCCCGGGGATGAAATTAATTAGCGTGTTTAAAATGCTCTGAGATCCAAAGATGAAAGGAAATGTGAGAGACGCGCAGAGATGATGACAACAATCATAACAATAAAAAGAATGACTAACTTCGAAGTCTGCGTTATGTAAGGGACAAAAAGAAGTTATCAGATCCGCACAAACAAAAGGGAAACCCACCGCCCCTTTTGTTTCTCCCATTTCCCTTTCCTCCCCTCCACCCGCTGGGCTCTCCTCTCGCAGCCGGAGCGCACGGCCAGCCAGGCGCGGGGCTCGGAGTTGGCCGCCTCACACCCCGCTCCCAGGCGGAGGGGGAGGCCGCGCAGGGCCGGCTCTTGACAAAGGCGCTTCCTCCTGCCAGGGCGCGGGATGGAGGCGCCGCAAACTCCGCTCCCCGCCGCCGCGAGGGCGGGCAGGCGGGCGGGGAGAGCCGGCTGGCTGGTCGCCGGGGGAAGCCGCCGAGGAAGTTGCGCGCCCGCCCTCCCCGCGCCCCTCGGCGGCTCCGCCGCCGCCATCCATCCCGCGGCTCCCCGCGGCCACACTCACCGGACAATTGCTGGTGGCCGGGATCCCAGCGCGGCCCCCGAGACCCGAGGCGAAGGGGTGAAGTGTTGTACGCGGGGAGCGCGAGCAGACAGCCCGCCGTTCCGCTGCTGCCCTCCGCGCCAGCCGGCCGAGCCCAGTGAGGGGAAGTTGACCGCAGAGCCGAGCGCTGAGGAGCCGCGGACGCAGGGAGAAGCGTGGGGGCTGCTTTGTGGTGCACTCCCCGAGGGCTGGGGAACCAATTCGACTGCGCCGCTCGGCTGGCGCTGCTGCTGCTGCTGCTGGTGGAGGTGGAGGCGGCGGCGGCGGCGCCCCCCGACGGTCCCTCCGCCTCACACCGCCTCTGGGTCACTGACACACACTCGCAGGGAAGGGAGGGGACTAGCCGGAAGGCGGGGACTGAGGGAGGGGACGGGGCAGGGCCACAGCGGGAGGCGGTGTCGCTGCGCCGAGTGGGCTCTTGGGAATCGTAGTTCCCCGGCTGAATTAAAAAGGGACGCATTGTTGTCCAGCACCCGACCAGGCTCGCTCTGCACTGAGCATGCTCGAGGGCGAGGTTTGGGCCGCCCCTCCCACCGTTACCGTGGTCACACTTAGCGAACGTGTTCAGTGCTGCTGTTGGCTAAACAAGGGCGGTCTTGTATTATGGTGCTGTTGTGGATCCAGCCCTTAGCCTGCTCTTCCTACTTCGCTCCACCCCACTCCTAGCCTCACCACTCGTAAGTGCCCAGTGAGATCTGACTTCCTCTCGATATTTCAGTGTTCCCTGCTGCCTGATTTGTCTTTCACAAACCCTGTCACAAATACCTCTGTCCCTCGCTTCCCTCAATTGAATCTTCTCTAAATTCAGTTTTCTTTACCTAAGACTTGTCGAAATGTAGTTGCTTTCAGTAATTGAACAATTAGGTTATAAAACTTAGGAATATCACCACTATCAAAATCCTGTAATTAATTACTTTGCTCAGTTAGTCACATCTGACTTTAAGATTAGCAAAGGCAAAGTGCAGGATTAAGATTTCTATATTTTACTTGATTACTATAAAAGAATCCGGATTTGTTCATTTTAAGGCCTACAATTTTTAAAGCATACAAATTTCATGACGTATAAGTTCAAAAGACAAGTTGAAAATTGTTTGTATGTATTGGCCAACCTTAGTTTGGTAATAAGTGAAGTCTGAACCAAGGTATGAGTATGTTGCTGGGCTGGTCAGCTAAGTCTACACCCATCTTGGGCACCCAGGTGTGGATAGGTGGTAGGGAGGAGGGTGGAGAAAGGCAGGACACATTACTGGCTCTCCAGAGTGCTGAAGGCAGTGCGTCCTGAGCTCTTTTGTTTTCCTTCTCCGCCTACCTAGAACCCCACACCCTGGAAGAAAAAGATTAATGCTTAGGAATCAGATACACATTTGGAGCAGGGTTTTCAAATAGAGTCTCAAGAGCAGAAATCCTTATATCAACAGACTATATAATTATACACTCATTCGAAAAATGCTTGTTGAGTGTCTACTTGTGCTGGGCACTGTATTGAGCCCTAGAAATAGAGATACAAGAATGTAAAAGAAACATTCTTAATTTCAAAATGTTTACTATGCAAAGGAGGAGACAGGTAAATAGACCTAATATGAGAAGTACTACACTAGGAAAGTGTACAGCTCCTCCCAGATTTGGGCAAAATCAGGAAATGCTTCAAAGATCACTTAAGACAACTAGGAATTAGCATGTTTGTGTATTTTGGTAGGGGAGGAGGAAGAGAGAGGTAGGTGAGAGCATTGGGGATGGTGCTGGGGAGAGCAGCAAGTACATAGACCTAGAGGTGTGAGACCAAAACGTATTTTGATTCAGCAAATAGTTCAGCATTGCTGGTAGTAGAATGGAGATGAGGGAGTGGCAAGAGGAGACACTGAAAAAGTTAAGGGAGACAGCTTAGAGTAATGAAGAATTTTGCGTAATGTGCTAAGGAACATGGACTTTTTCCTAGAAACAATGGGAAGCCACACAAGGATTGGAAGCAGATGAAATTTTGATAAATGCATTTTAGAAAGATCACTCTGTGGAGTATGGCATATATGGGGCCGGTTACAGTATTACAGGGTAAAAAAACAATGAGAGACTGAACCAAGGCCTGGCAGTGGCAGAAGAGAAAACTGAGGATAATCAGACACTGTTAAAGGGAATAGAACATAGTGACTAATTGCCTATGTTTGGGGTGAAGGGAAAAGGAGAGTTCTGAATTATGATGCTGGTGGTTGAAAGCAGCAGAAAACCCAGCACTAACTGGTTTAACCAATAAAGGAGATTTGTAACCATCTAGGTAGAAAGTTCAGGAAAAAGGTAGGCTATAGGGGTGACTGATTCAACAACTCAGAGATGTCATTAAAGGCATTTTTTCTCATTTTAATTGTTTTTTCTTCTTTAGTATTAGCTTTATCATCAGATGATGGTTGCCAACAACTCCTGTATCTTTAAGTTTCATTTTTTGGGTCCAGAAGAGATAAGAAAAAGAATCACTTTTGGAAGCTCTTTTGTAAAGGAAAGAAAGCTCCTTTCCCAGAAGCCTCAATAATTTAGTAACATGTCCATATATAAACCAAAAACGGCTGCCAGGAGATGGCACAAGTATAATTATCTTAGGATGAAGACATGTGCCTACCCTTAGAGCCACAGAAGTCAGCTTCTCCCAAAGCTGTGATGAGGAGGTGCGTATATCCCAGTGAAAACTGAGCTGATTATCCAGAAAAAGAAGCATGGAGTCTGAGAAGTGGGCCGCAGTGTCTATACAAGGAGGAAGCCAAGGATGGATCCCAGATTTCTGGATTGGGTGCTTATGAGCTAGTGATCAGTTATGTATATGACTCTTGGGCTCTAGAGACAGATTTGGGCAGTAGAAGATATAATTGGAATATACCATCATATAAATGGCTGTTAAAATTATGGCAATGGATGAGATCACCCGTGGAGAGTATGCACAGCAGTAAAAGAAGAGTCAATAATAGTACCTTAGAGAACATCAGCACTTAAGGTGTAGGCAGGAAGATTGTGAAAATACCTGGGAAGTAGCAAGAGAACTAGGAGATAACAAAGACGCAGGAAAATGTATTTTACAACCAGGAGGAGAGTCAGTCAACATAAAGCCACAAATGACAGAGATGATACAATTAGCAGTCAACAATATTAAAACAATTATGATAAGTATGCTCAGCATGCTGAAAGAGAGAAATTAAAGATATAAATAATGGAATTTCTAGAATTAAAATGACAACTTCTGAAATAATTTCACTGGATGGGATTAACACTCAGAGGCAGATTAGACACAGAGCAAATTAGAGACACTCAGAAGAAAAGATTAGTGCACTTGAAGACATAGCAGTAGAATGTAGCCAAAAGAAAGCACAGAAAGAAAAAAAAACTGAAAAAATACTCCCCAAAACAGAGCCTCAGTGCTCTATGGGATAATACCAAGTGCTCTAATATTTGTGTAATTGGAGTTCCGGATGAGAGATGGGTCAGAGGGGTGACAGAAAAATTATTTGAAGTAATATAGCTGAAAATATTTTCACATTTGATGAAAATTATAAACCCACAGATTCAAGAAGCTCAATGAGACCTAAGTGGGGTAAACACACACTCCCAAAAAATACTACAAAAGGCATCACTGTTAAATTGTTGAAAACCAATAATATGAAAATGTTAAAAGCAGCCAGAGGAAAAAGGCATAATATGTGTAGAGGAACAAACACAAAATATCTGTAGACTTCTAATCAGAAACTGTGCAAGTCAGAAGACCATGAAAAGCCATTTCCAAAGTGCTGAAAGACAAAACCTTCTGAGCACAGTGGCTTACACCTATAATCCCAGCACTTTGGGAGGCCAAGGTGGGTGGATCCCTTGAACCCAAGGGTTCGAGACCAGCCTGGCCAATATTGTGAAACCCCATCTCTACAAAAAAAATTACAAAAATTAGCTGGGCATGGTGGTGTATGCCAGTAGTCCCAGCTACTCCCAAGGCCGAAGTGGGAGGATCACTTGAGCCCCGGAGGTTGAGGCTGCAAGTGAGCTGTGAATGTGCCACTGCACTCCAGCCTAGGTGACAATGTGAGACTTTGTCTCAAAACAGACAAATAAACGAAACACCCTGGCACATAGAATCCTATATTTAGAGAAAATATTTTCCAAAAATGAAGTTTAAGACAACAAAAGCTGTGAGGATGTCACCAGCCGAACTGCACTGCAAGAAATGTTAAAGCAACTTCTTCAGCATAAGAAAAAGAATATCAACATGGAAACTTGGATTTATATTAAAGAATGAAGAGTGCCAGAAATGGTAAATATATGAATAATTATAAAAAACTTCTCCCCCCACTTAAATTTTTTTTAAAAGGTAACTGACTTTAAAAAAAATGACAAGACTGTATTATCAGGTTCATAATTAAAGATTTCTGTCAGCATTTGTATATAAGGGACAAAATTCTATCTGAAGTCTATAAACATGTAAAGTTTAATAACAATAGCTCAAAGGGTGGAAGGAAGAAGTGGAATTATATAGAAAGGTCTTATATTACACACAAAGTATGATACTATTATTTGAAGGTAAATTGTGATGAGTTATAAATGCATAATCTAAACCTTAGAGCAGTTGTCAAAAATAAAAAAAAAAAAGATATGGCTAGTAAGTCAATAGTGGAGATAAAATGAAATCTTAAAAAGCTTGAATGGAGAAGCAGAAATATGAAAGAAATCTGTGTTCCTAGTGACCATGGTGCAGACATACCAGCTCTGGACTCTACCTCCTGACTTATTTTAAGTGAGAAACAAACTTCTTTTGCTTTTATTTAAAAAAAAATTTTTATATGTAAGAAAATAGAGACAGGGTCTTGCTAAATTGCCCAGGCTGGTCTTGAACTCCTGGGCTCAAACAGTCCTCCCACCTTAGCCTCCCAAAGTGCTGGGATTACAAGTGTGAGCCGCCACACCCAGGCAAGAAACAAATTTCTATCTTGTTTAAAGACATTGCTATTTTGTGCTGTGTTATGTGTAGCTGAGCCTAATCAGACTCACAAGCCTACAGAAGTTTCATGAAATAGAGCGTATTTCTTAGAATCAGGTAGACCCACGTGTTGCCAGCAATTTCAACATAGTTCTGAGGTTCCTGTATTTGTCACTGAAATTCCAGGGATGCAGTATCTTTCATATGGGCATCATTTACTCTTAGTTTAATTAGTTTTTCTTGAAGGAGAAAATATATGTAAAGTGGTTGGCCTGGAGGAAATACATGTAAAGTGCTTGGCCCACCCTTGGAATACAGCAAATGCTCAGTCAATATGTAGTAGTTTGAAACCAAACCACAATAATGAGGTAGATGGCCCACAGTTTAGACATATGCTCAGGTTTGTTCTCCAAAGTCAGGTGTAGAAAATCATGGTGACATTCATTTGTATATCAAAATCTATAGATGCCTTTGTGAAATTGTGACTTTACCTCCACCATACAGTTCTCTCCATTTCTTCAAAATCTACAATCCTTTGAATTCAGGACAGTTCAGTCATGAAAAATGAGTGCACCTCCAATTACCGTATGCTCAGTCTACGTATCTAATTTGATATCTACATTTCTTTGACCGCAGGGGCTATCTGCAGTTGCTTATCTGCAGTTTCCAGTTTGGTATATTCAGCTATCTAGTCATTTCAGTAAGAAAGTAAATCCTGGGGGATAAGGCTTTTTGGATCTCATAAATTCTACAAAGTTTTTGGTCTGTGGATATTGCTCAGTAAAATTCAAGTTTCCTGTACCATCTGACTATACCAAAATCAACTAAAACCGTGTTCCTACTCTTCCCTCAAACAAACATGAAAACAGTGTTTGGAATATGAACATAAGGAAAAATCACAATATTGATCTCATTTCCTAAAACAACATGAAATAAATATAATTTGCTAGTAAATGATGAAGAGGAAATTAAATACACATTTTTTCTTATAACTTGAAGAAACTGCTGCAAACTCGTATTTTCTCCTTCCACTGCAAATATCTCATCCACTTCAAATGAACATATCTTCCAATGTTTAGTCCAAATTTCTCATAGTTTATACTGACTCTAGACTGCTTATTGGACTCTTACTGACATTCTTGGGATTTGAGAGTGATAAAGTTTTGTATGTGTGTGTACATGTGTGTGTGTGTTTAATATTCAGATTATAAGTAGGTTATCTCAGAATTCTTACCTCCAATATTTCTCCCAAAAATAAAATTATTCTCTACTAATGTTCTCAACGTCTCCAAATAGCTCATAGTCAACATAGAACATGTTCCTATTTTAAACCTGTGAATGGCACATAATTTGAAGGCCTGGGCTTTCACTCAAAAGATTTGTAGGCCCCAAATGCTGGCTCTGACATTTCAGATATATTTGGAAAATGTCAGAGACAAGCCAGTTAAAATTTCAATGTTTTAAAGGAGTCTGCTTGTACACCAAAGAAGGCAGCCTATAAATTCTCGGTATTAGTACAACCAACATATACACAAGCAGTTACTTTGGAATTTTATTTTATTTTATTTTATTGAGAAGCAGTTTCGATCTTGTTGCCCAGGCTGGAGTGCAATGGCGCGATCTTGTCTCACTCCAACCTCCACCTCCCAGGTTCAAGTGATTCTCCTTCCTCAGCCTCCTGCCCATGCCTATAGCTGGGATTATAGGCATGTGCCACCATGGCCTGCTAATTCTGTATGTTTAGTAGAGACGGATTTCTCCATGTTGGTCAGGCTGGTCTTGAACTCCCAACCTCAGGTGATCCACCTGCCTCGGCCTCCCAAAGTGCTGGGATTACAGGTGTGAGCCACCATGCCCAGCCTGGAATTTTAAATAATACTGTGAATTGAGAGAAGTGGAAAACCCATAAAGAGAAGATTTAGATTGTGTTTTCATCCTTAAATTTGATGTTATTTGCTGATGGACAAATTACTTAAATTTTTATATCTGAAATTTCATGTATTCTTTCATGGAATACTTATTGAACACATACTGTGGTGCCAGATTATGGATGCAAAGATTAATTAGTCTTGGTCCTAAGCTTTTTTTTTTTTCTCTCTCCTGAGACAGAGTCTTACTCTGTCACCCAGGCTGCAGTGGTGCTATCTTGGCTCACTGCAACCTCTGCCTCCTGGGTTCAAGCAATTCTCCTGCCTCAGCCTCCCGAGTAGCTGGGATTACAGGCACCTGTCACTGTGCCTAGCTCATTTTGTATTTTTGGTAGAAATGGGATTTTACCATGTTGGCCAGGCTGGTCTCTAACTCCTGACCTCATGATCTGTCTGCCTCGGCCTTCCACAGATATGAGGACCATGCCTGGCCCGTCTGAAGCTTTTTGATGTTTAGGAAAGAGGGGAAATGTAGAGAAGGGAATAATCAATTTTACATGAGAATAAAGTCAGAAAAGCATTTCAAAGAGGAGGTGGCAATTGAGCTGAATCCTAAAAAATGAGTAGGTGCTCACAAGCTGAACGAAGACATTTCAGCAGAGCTTACAATGTCAAAAAAGACATGGGAAGAGTGAAGTAACAACCCATTTAAAGAACTACAAGCAGTTCAGTATGGCCAGATCATAGGATGTGACATGGGCCAGGTCAGGAAGTTTCTGTGACCAGATCGTAGAAGTCTTATATGCCATGCCATGACAAAGGGTTTGGCAATGACGAACTGTTGAAAGATTTTAAGCAGAGGAGTGATATAAAATCATAATAGTATTTGACAGAGTGACTAGCTAAGGGAATATGCAGTAATACAGGTGAGAGATGATGGACAAACCAAGTAACTGGGGAATCAAAAGAAGGGGGCAGATACCAATGATGTCTCAAGAGATAAAATGAATAGGGCTTGATTGCTGATTGGATGTAAGAGGTGAAGGAAAGAGAAAGGAAGGATCATTTGGAGGTTTCTGGTCATGTAGCTGGGCATTACATATTATAGTTATTAATTAGTATAGAGGAGCAGCAACTTTTTATTGCTTTTTACAGTCAATACTTATATTTATGCATTTACAGTCTTACCAACATTTTATTTTCTGTTGGTTTCATTTTAGTAAGTATGTAGTATACCATTGTAGTTTTATTTATTTATTGGAGACAGGGTCCTGCTGTGTGCCCAGGCTGGAATGAAGTGGCCTCCCAAGCTTAGGCAATCCTCTCACTTCAGCCTCCCAAGTAGCTGGCACCACAGGCTTGTGCTACTATGGACAGATAAGTTTTTAATTTTTTGTAGAGACAGGATCTTCCTATGTTGCCCAGCCTGGTCTCAAACTCCTGGGCTCAAGTGATCTTCCCACCTCAGCCTCCCAAAGTGTTGGGATTACAGGCATGAGCCACTGTGCCAGTCCCCCACATTGCAGTTTTAATTTATATTTCCTTGATGGTTCGTGCAACTGAGTAGCTTTATATAAGAATATTGGTCATTTGGAAATCCTGTCTTTGAAGGGCTGTTTAAATTGAATTTTACCCATTTAAAAATTATATAGTCTTTTTTTTTCTTACTTATTTACAGGTGTTCTTTATATATTCTAGTTACCAGTCATTCATCAAATTGTGTGTGTGTGTGTGTATAATATTTTCTCCTACCTGGACTAGTTTTTATGTAAGTTTCTCAACTTTGGTTTCTCTTACCACAAAGGCAATGGAAATTTAGACCCTATACTAACCAATTACTCGCCAATTATGCAACTTTGGGTTTAGATTTCTCCTAGGAGAATATTTTCTCTCTCTCTAGAGCTCAGGGCAGACAATAAACTGCTTGCTACTTGTTTAGTCTGATAGACTAAACTTTTCTGGCTCCTTCTCACTGACTGTGTAGCTTTTATAGGACTTTATGTCCTGGAATTAGCAGAAATCCCAGTTGTAGCCCCTGCACTGCAGATGTAAGAGCACATGTCTTGTCCCTATGTGAGCATTAAAACCCTGGCTCCCACCTACCGGGGCATATATTCAGCCTTCTGGCTGTAAGTCTCTCCCTACCCCACTTTGTCATCCCCAGCGTTTTTTTTCTTTTTTTTTTTTTCCTGACAACAGGAATTTCTCTTTCTTTTTCTCAAGCTCAGTTATGTATTTCATTGTTGCTTTAGTGGTTATATTTACCCAGCATCCAAGCATTACTACATATTTGTGTCAGAAAAGGTGGCTTCCATTAGTTCAGTCTGCCATGATGTAGGAACATTTTTTCTGTTCGGTTTTGAAAATTATTTCAGACACTTTGCCATAACTACCAACGTTATTCTTTTTCTAAAAGTATTTTAGGGAGACTTGTAAGAACACATCTGACTTTCTAAAATACTACTTTATTAGTGTTTAATTTAAAAAAAACTATATTGTTGGTTAGGCATCCCCATCTCCAGATTTGTAGCATAGAAACTCTTATTACATTGTTAAGAGAATCCTGGAGATCTGGAACAGGGTGGGGAGAGAGCTTAGGGTAACAGCTATATTTAAATTTGGTAAATTAAAAGAATATAAGCTCATAACGCTCAGTTTAATTCTCCCTGTTTTGTCCCTCCAGCTGGGTGTCCACATAATCCAATCCTTTCTTGTTAGTTTCCTCTAGTTCTCCAAGTTTCTTGAGAAACTAAAGTAGCAAGTTATGCCCTAAATGCCTCAGTTTTTGTTTTAAATCTCTCCATAGACCTGAGTACAGGAATCCTGGATTTTGCCAATTAAACTTTCTTTCTTTTCTTTTCTTTTTTTTTTTTTTTGAGACAGAATCTCTCTCTGTTGCCCAGGCTAGACTGCAGTGGCGCAATCTCGGCTCACTGCAACCTCCGCCTCCCAGGTTCAATCATTTCTCCTGCCTCAGCTTCCCGAGTAGCTGGGACTACAGGTGCCCCACCACCATGCCTGGCTAATTTTTGTATTTTTAATAGAGATGGGGTTTCACCATATTAGCCAGGCTAGATTTGAACTCCTGACCTTGTGATCTGCCCGCCTCAGCCTCCCAAAGTGCTGGGATTACAGGTGTAAGCCACCACACCCAGCAACCAATTAAACTGTCCTATTTGATTTCTGCCTTTTTTGGAGACTGATTCCTGAAAACTAGCTTTCTTGAATGGTACTGGTTTTAATATTTTGTCACATAATCCCTCCAAGTAATTTCACACTTTATCTTAATCATCCTGTGTCTCCCGCTGCTGCTCCTCCTGCCTCCACAGTTACCTCTCAGGGATATTTCTTCACAACTCCACCCAACTGCGTCAACATACAAAGCACCCAGGCTCCAGCTGCCCAACCTGAGTCAACTCAAGCCCCTTTCTAGTGTTACCAGCTCAGGCTTCTGCCCTGCCTCTTGTCTCTTCTCAGATAAAATCAGTATCATATAGTATTAGCATAGGTGCAGTTCCATCCATTTGGCTAGACTTAGCCAGCCTGGAGTTTTTCAACTGATGGGAGATTTTTTTTTTTTTAATGCACAATTTTAAAATCTTTTTGTTACAGAAACTTTCAAAACACACAAACTTTGAATTCTTTGTCAATCTTGTTTTATCTCTACCTCCACCACACCCACTGGTTTATTTTGATACAAATCCCAGATGCCCTAAAATTTATTTTGTATTTTCATATGTGATTCTAAAAAGGGGGCTATCTTTTTTTAAAAGCATAAGCACAGTAACACTTATCACACCTAAAAGTAAAAACCCCAAATATTTTCTCAATATTCCCAAATATCCAGACAGCTTTTAAAAATTGAGATCCAAATAAAGAATATATACGACATTGGTTGATATATCTCTTATGTATTTCTTTTTTTTGAAAACAAAACATTGCGTTATGGAAAATTTCAAACATATACAAAGCAAACAGAATAATATATGTACTCTATATCTAACTTCAACAATGATCAATTGTCTATCGCTCTTATATCATATAACACTCCACCTACTCGCCAACTTAAATGTTGTTTTTAAGTTTTTTTGAGGTAATGTGTATTAGTTGTACAACTTTGACAAATGGATGTTCCAATGTAACTCACAACGCTATCATAAACACAGGACATTTTCATCTCTCCAGAAGGTTCTCTCATGTATCTTACTCTTTCGGAGGCAACTAGTGTTTTGATTTTGTTTAACCTTAGATTGGTGACTGTTCCACAACTTTATACTCTTTTACATCCAGCTTTTTCTCACTATAATGTCTGTGAGATTTATTCATGTCATTGGATTAGTTTGTTTCTTTTCATTGCTATCGCTATTATAGTTATTCTTTCTCCTGTTGATGTACATTTAGTTAACTTTAGTTTTTTTAGTTGAGAATAAAGCTGCAATGAACATTCTTACAAAGGTCTTTTGTAGATACGTAATTTATCAAAGATTAGTAAATTAATCTTTGATAAATTTCTAGGAATGGAATTACTTGGTCAAAGGGCGGGTTTATGTTTAACCATGTTGTTTAGCTGCATACGTTTGCCCATAGTCCTTAAGTCCATTTATTTATTTATTTATTTATTTATTTATTTATTTATTTGAGATGGAGTCTTCCTCTGTTGCCCAGGCTGGAGTGCAATGGTACGATCTCGGGTCACCGCAACTTCCTCCTCCCAGGTTCAAGCGATTCTCCTGCCTCAGCCTCCCAAGTAGTTGGGATTACAGGTACCCACCACCACACCTGGCTTATTTTTGTATATTTAGTAGAGATGGAGTTTCGCCATGCTGGTCGAGCTGGTCTCAAACTCCTGACCTCAGGTGATCCACCCACCTCAGCCTCCCAAATGCTGGGATTACAGGTGTGAGCCACTGTGCCCAGCCAAGTCTCTTTTAATCTATAAGTCACCCCTCTCACCCCTCTACACACACTGTGCGTGTCTGTGTGTGTGTCTGTGTGTCTGCGTGTGTGTGTGTGTGTGTGTGTGTGTGTGTGTGTGTGTGTGTAGGGGGTTATTGGTTGTTGAAGAAACCAGGTCATTTTTCCAGTAGAATTTTTTGTCTAGATTCTGTTGATTGCATCTGCATATGTTTCACATGTTCTTCTGTCCCTTGAATCTTCTGTAAAGTGGTGTGTTAGATCTAGAGGCATAATCAGATTTGAGTTCAATTTTGACAAGACCGAAAGGTGGTGTTGGGCACTTCTATTAGAAGATTCATAGTAATTAATGTTCTTTTATTTGCCAGTGTAACTTTGGGATAGATTTCTAGAAATATGACTGTTGTATTAAAGGGTAAATGTAAATTTTGCTAAATTGATTTACAGGGTTTTGGGGGCCTTATTTTAAACCATAATATGCTGCTCAGTGAGATATTACTCAGTTGCAGTAATTTTACTGTATGAAAATATTCACACACACAGTCGAATCTTACTATTTGCAATAGTTATGTTTTATAAAGTCACTGTGAACACTGAATTGGTGAATAAGGAACCATTCCTACAAGGGGAAGCAAAGGTTAAGTTTCTGTGAGCCTCTGGTCACATCATCTTAGTCAACTGATCAATACATAACCTTGTTTCATATATGCTTCTGTTTAAAGACAACATATTTAATAGATATTGTTGATCAACTAACGTTGAACTCACAGCTGACTGCACTGTAACTCATGACTGAATGAAGCTTATTTAACACGTGTATTTTCTTTATAAGGCACATCACAGCCTTTTTGTGGTTAGGGACACTTGGCATCACTTTATCATTACACTTGAGGGTCATTTTAAACAGTGAAATCACCAACCAAAAGCAAAAAACATAGCACTAAATAGACTGCAAAGAAGATGTTTATTTACAGTATGAGAGCTGAAACAAGTGGGCAGAGCACTGCCTTGTTTGACCTTATCTGGGAACGTATGCATCAGGTAACTTGAATTTTTGGCCACTTTGTGAGTGTCCATGCATGACCACAAAAGTACTGATTTTGAGGTTATGAATACCTTTTAGCAATCAGGCAAATTCACGAGTACTGAATTCATGAATAACGAGGAGCAACTGTACGTATGTGTATCTGCATATGTACAGATGGTCCCTGACTTATGATGGCTTGAAAGCTATACACTTTCAGTAGACACCATACTTTGAATTTAATATCAACAAGTGTCTGTGCCCCAGTGCCTTCTACCTGTGATTCTCCAGCCTCATCAGAAGAGAGAGAAATTGATGACCCTGTTGCTGTAGCATCCTCATCACCCAGCAATTAATTTTAGTTTAATACTTCATTCTTTTTTTTTTCTTTGAGACAGAGTCTCGCTGTGTCGCCAGGCACCAGGCTGGAGTGCAGTGGTGCAGTCTTGGCTCATTGCAACTTCTGCCTCCCAAGTTCAAGCAACTCTCCTGCCTCAGCCTCCTGAGTAGCTGGGACTACAGGTGCATGCCACCATGTCCAGCTAATTTTTGTATTTTTTAGTAGAGACGGAGTTTCACCATGGTCTTGATTTCTTGACATCGTGATCTGCTTGACTTGGCCTCCCAAAGTGCTGGGATTACAGGTGTGGGCAACTGCACCCAGCCATATGCTTCATTCTTGAGGCCCAATGTTCTTTCAGCTGTGTGTGTTAATGGTGAGTACCCATACAACCATCGTTCTTTACTTTCAGTATAGTATTCAATAAATCACAGGAAATAGTCAACACTTTATTACAAAACAGGCTTTGTTTAGATGATTTTGCCCCACTGTAGGCTAATGTAAGTGTTCTGAGCACAATTAAGGTAGGCTAGGCTAAGCTATGATGTTTAGTAAGTTGGGTGTATTAAATGAATTTTTGACTTACATTTTCAAACTACAATGGGTTTATCAGGACATAACCCCATCAGAAGTCAAGAAGTATCTGTATACATGTATAGATATAAAACAAGGTTATCATCGATTTCGATTGTCTTGAAATTTGGAAACTAAAAAGAAGAATAAGCTTCCTACTTTCAGTGAACTTGATGAGAATGTATTCCAGGAGACTTGGGCTTGATGGGGTATCCTGCCTCAAAATATGTGTGGATGCAAGGGTAACCATAGCTCATTGTGATAGGAAAAAATGCAAATAAATTGGGTTTTAGATATGCTAACATTTTTAGTAATAAAGATTCCTGCCAACCTGAGGAAAATATGATATATAGAGGTAGGAATGACATGAGTTCTAGAAAGAGAAATATAAAAATTTTAAACTAAAAACCTGACTTGAAAGAAAGAGGATACTGATAGTTGTGTACTCAATAAAGGTAAAGGATGTGGTTCTAAGATGTTCCAATGAATGGAAAATAAGAGACATGCCTAATGCAGATGTCAATGACTGCAAGAATCAGTTTTACCTGGTTGTTGAGTGATAGAGGTGGGGCATAAACAGAAATGACTTTGTCTCACCAATGAAAGAGAAAATAGTCCTGACCTGGAGTTGAAGGTATATGCATGGGGAGCCCTAGTAAGAACAAACCAAGTGATTCCAGAATATGAGTAAAGGAAATTGTATCAACCTGATTGTGTACCTTAGAGAACAATTTATTAACAGTCTGAATAATTAATTTATCAACATCAAATTTCTATAAAAATAGAACTAAGTATCTGTGATTTACATTTGAAAATAGATTTTATGTCCCCCAAGATCTTCATAAATTGTAGTCATATATTTTTGCTCTGTGTTTGACTTACTAAGCAAGAGCTGTACTGAAGAACATTATCAAGGATACGACAAGAAATGCATAAGGTGAAGGTCATATTCTCCAAATATTAGCATAACAATTATCTTTTCCGACCTCTAACCTTTACTACTATTCTCTTTGATGATGACAACAGAAAATAAGTCACCAGACTTTTGTTCCACTCTAACTCTTAAAATTTCCCTCTAGGTCAGATATGCAACCTAAGATAATTCTTGGAGTCAAGTCATAGAGCTATCCTAGTACTATCTTGGGATCCTTGACCACAACACTTATATCTCTATGCTGACAGATTCCAGTCTCTTTCCCAACCTCAAACCAGAATTCCTATAAAACTCTCCTATTATCCCCGATCCTAAGATGCTCTTACATTGAGAAGTTATAACAGCATGCCCTAAGCGATAGCCTGGGTCTCCCTTTGTTTATTGGATATTTTGCTTGCACTCACTGGTTTCTATCTGGATATGAGAATTTTAAAGACTATATGAAGACAGCTTAAAAAGTCCCTTGATATGGGGGAGAAAAGGTATTGAAAAGGCCACCAGTATATATTTTTAAAGAAAGCAACTTGGCTAATCAGATTATCATTACTATAATAGATACCTATGTTTTAGTTTCTCACTGACCAGACTTAACATTTAGGAAATTTGTGAGAAGTAATTTTTATCTCTTAGAAGACTAGACATACAAGAAAGCCTGTCATTCAGAAGTAGTTTTACTGATTAATAAGAATAAAAAAATTCAGTAAAAAACTTGTTTTGTTCATAGAAGTAGGATTGATATAAAATAAGAAACTAAGCCGTTTCATAATTTCAGGTTAAGCTTGAAGTTTTATTTATTCAATTTCTAAATTTCATTCTTCCATTACAACCATATATTACCACTTGTGACATTATTTTACTATCTTGAGCAATTTGTTGCTATTTATTCCTCAACCATAACTATCTACCCTCATCTTTTACTCTTCATTTCCAAATTCCTGTATTCATCTGGAGTATTAGAGTGGGCTGGGGTTGCAGATCATTGTTGGTTGATGCTTAATAATAAAATCAGAATGTGTCAAATTACTCTGAAGACAGATCCCCATGTACAGCTTTGAGAGGTAACAAAGGGCCAGATTAATGATTGTGTGTTGTGTGTAATGTTAAGATTTGGGAATGGTGTTTAGCTTGCAGTCATTATTGCATCTCACCTTTCCCCTTGGAAAAATGTCTGCTATGTTGCAATCACTAAGCAAATGCCAAATGCCTTCTGGGAAGGTCTGATACTGCCAAGAATACCCCCACCCCCAAGCTGTCTTCCACTGTGTGGGAAAGTTTTAGAATTTTTAGTCTCTAGCATGCTACACCTAAATCCTGGCCAACCAACCCTGACAAATGTGTAGTTCAAGCAGTCCCTTAGATTGCTTGGGTAACCAAAAATGTCCAGGGAACTGAAGAGAATTACAGCACAGATTATATGCCTATGTGTGACTTTTGACACAACAGAGAGAAAACATTGCCATTAGAATGCTACTAATGTCAGAATCAATAGTCATATATTGATAAGTAAGCATAAAAAGGGACAGTAGAAACCTTGTTCTATAGGTATAGAGCAGTGAGACTGATACAAAATAAGAAAATAAGCCCTTTTTTAATTTGAAGTTCAGTTAAAACATTTGTTTATTCAATTTCTAGATTTAATTGTTCAATTAGAACCGTGACTATATAACGTTTATGAGATAATTTTGCTATCCTAAACAAGTTGTTGCTATTCATTACTCAACAAGAGCTATTTACCCTCATCTTTTACTCACCACTTCCAAATTCCAACAGATTATTCAGCTAGAGGATTAGACTGGGCTAGCAGTTGAAGATAAATAGGTGATAATTGACACAAAGAAATGGAATACACAATGTAAATATTTGACAGTTTTATTAGATTATGAAATGAGTTAGGTGTTAAGATTTATAAATATCACTGCTTTACTGATATCATGGTGAACTGTGGACTTGGCTATTGATATGGTTGGCTATCTGAATAAAACGCAAACATTTGTACATGGGAACACAGGCAAACTGGTTGGCTTAGAAGAAAACTGCAAATCTATATACGTGGAACAGAAAAAATGGAGTCCAATCATATAGTAAGAAAAAAAGAAAAAGAGCCAGGCATGGTGGTTCATGCCTGTAATCCCAACACTTTAGGAGGCCAAGGTGGGAGGATTGCTTGAGCCTAGGAGTTCCAGATCAGCCTGCTTTCTTTAAAAATGTGGTAAGATCCTGCCTCCAAAAAAAAATAAAGAAATTAGCTGAGTGCAGTGGCACATGCCTGTAGTCCCAGCTAGTTGGGAGGCTGAGGCGGGAGAATTGTTGGAGCCTGGGAGGTCAAGGCTGCAGTGAGCCATGATCATACCACTGCACTCCCACTTGGGCAACAGAAGTAGGCTTTATCTCAAAACAAAACAAAACGAAAAAGAAAAGAAACCTGATTAATAGAAAAATTTGTTGTTTTAAACTCATTTAAATAAACCTGATTATTTCATTCCTCAGGCCATAGAAGATTAGGAACAATAAAAATTTTCCATTGATTACAGATTCTAACATCTATTGTGTGTTAACTGTGTGTGAGGGATAATTCCACAAGCAACTGATTTAATCCTCTGAGGTAAGTATTATGATTAGCCTCATTTTACAAATGAGGAAACTGAGGTGGAGAGAGGTTGACTGATTTGGCCAAGATCACATAGTAGAAAGTAGTAGAGTCAGGATTCAAACACAAGTTTTCTGCTGGTGTCTACACTTTCAGGTATTACTGGCAAACAGCAGGGGCTATGGATACAGTGATGAACAGGGCAGCAGAGGTTCCTGTTTTCACAGTAGAGAAGCAACAGGGAACAGTAAAAGAAGCGCAGCCAGGTACAGTGGCTCACGCCTGTAATCCCAGCACTTTGGGAGACTGAGGTGTGTGGATTATGAGGTCAGGAGTTCAAGATCAGCCTGGCCAGCATGGTGAAACCCTGTCTCTACTAAAAATACAAAAATTTAGCCGGCCATGGTGGCGTGCGCCTGTAGTCCCAGCTACTGAGGAGGCTGAGGCAGGAGAATTGCCTGAACCTGGCAGGCAGAGGTTGCAGTGAGCTGAGATCGCGCCCCTACATACCAGCCTGGGCGACAGAGTGAGAATCCGTCTCAAAAAAAAAAAAAAGAGAGAATTGTGAACTGGCAGGAGCAGGAACTATGAAGAGCAAAACAGCAGTGATGGGAGCTGAAGATTGGGGAGCACTGGAACCTTTACAGTTATTACTTCGTTTACTCTTTACAACCATTCTGCAAGTTACTATCCTCATTGTTTAGATGAAGAAATTAAGGCTTCAAAAAGTCAAATACATTTCCTCAAATTGCACAATTAGTAAACAGTGGACCTGGAGTTTGAATCCAGGTCTGTTTGACACCAAGGCTTAATTTTTTCTCACTATACCTCACTGCTCTAACTAAAAACTACAAACACGGGTGCTTAAAAAACATTTCAGTCTGGGCCACTCTGTATAGAAGGAAACAGTCTTGAACATACTACGCTAGTCATTGAGGGCTTTGTTGAATGCATAAATGGTTGAATATAAAAATGACACTATAATTAATGTGTAAAATTATGACTCTAATTAAGAAACAACTGCATTCTGTTTATTAGTCTGTTTAAGAAAACAGGGTAAGGTATGGTATATTTTTAAAGTCTAAAAATAGATATGGTTAAAATAAAACTAATCTGTGGATTTAAAGGGATGAGTTTTAAGTACCTAGAAAATTCTTCTAACGTGGAATATCTCTTTTCTAATGATACCAGATAAAGTTTTCAGTATAGGGAAATAGTACAAATAGACATATTAAATAAAGGTTTATGCTATTTTGTGTTACAGGGCCCAATAAAAAATAGTCCCTCCTTGTTTCATGTTTTCTTAGAAAAAATAAAAAATAAAACAAAAATAGTCCCAACCCTTTAATATCAACTTAGATTATGTGTTAATGATGAATCATACAATATTTTTTAAATGTTTCTACAAATTACAAGAAATTATAATTTATCAGGAATTCAAAAATTATTATAAAGGTGAAATAATTGGATTTTCCCCTATAGTATACTTTGGTGAGAAGGAATGGACACGAGATGTTCTTCAGAAAACCTCTAAACTAAAATTCAGGTATTCAGCCAAGTAAACAAATCATTTACTTAAAAGAATAGTGTATATGTTACATCTTTAATGCATGTTTAACTCCATTTCCTACACTTTCCCCATTTATAGTGCTATATTGAGATCAGTCCCATAATGATAATCGTGATATACATTCTGTCCTCTAAGCTATAAAGGAACAAAAAAGATAAACTACATTCAATAATATATAATATATAAAAATATATTATTTCTATATTTAAAAATTAGTCAATTATTGCTTATCTGGTAGCTTTCAGATAACTCAAACATTAATTATTCTAGACTATTCATGGAAATTTTTGGGAAAAAATTTATGGAACATTTTCCTAGAAATGTAAGGAAATCATGTTTTCATTGATTGCACAGTTACTTGTATTGACTTCCACTGACTTTAAAGTCCTATGTCCTACTTAGGAGTTTGACATATTTTTAATGAAAAAGTTTTTTTTGTTTGTTTTTTTTTTTTTGGGACAGAGTCTCATTCTGTCACCCAGGCTGGAGTGCAGTGGCCTGATCTTGGCTCACTGCAATCTCTGCCTTCCAAGTTCGAGAGATTCTCTCACCTCAGCCTATCCAGTAGCTGGGACTACAGGCAGAACCCAGGATACCCAGCTAATTTTTGTATTAGTAGAGATGGGGTTTCACCATGTTGGTCAAGCTGGTCTTGAACTCCTGATGTCAGATGATCTGCGTGCCTCAGCCTCCTAAAGTGTTGGGATTACAGGTGTGAGTCACTGAGCCTGGCTAAAAAAAATTAACAATTTAAAAATAGTAAAAAATTTTTCAGTTGGTTAATGATCATAGACAGACAACATTCAAACAAAAAAAGCCATTTGATCCTGGATACTTTAATTGTATTGCAAGAAAATTTTGTGTTGGAGATAATTAATTTAGATCTGAATATATCTGCACTGGAAAGTGGCACTTTATGTTGATGACAAAAAAGTAATTAGGCAATAGGCTTAGTTTTGACCAAGTTTATTTGCTAATTGTGGGGAGTTAAAAAAAAATATATCAAAGAAATGAGTGTAGTTTAAAGTACAAGAGAAAGAAAAACATTATTTTGTTCCTAGGCACTTACCTGGTGGATAGATGGAGGATATGTAGCTGCAACTACTTTTTCCAGATTTTTCAAGACAGTTGAAATTTTAATATTACATTTTGAAACCATGTTAAACCATTCACCTTCATTTTTGTTTGAAAATATTTGGACACCATGGCGGGCAATAATTTGACAATTTTAGGAAAATCTTACATTTCCTTTGATTCCAAATGTAATATCGGAGAGTTTCTGAAGGTGGGTTCCAAAAAATTTAGAATATTTAAGTAACAAAGAATAATTGATTTTGGATAGGTCTTCTCATTGGCTTCAGAAATTTTATGAGATATGGTCTGGCTTTATAAAACCATAGAGAGACCTATTTTTGAAGCTTCATTGTGCCAAAACTACTTTGAAAGTTCTTTCTTCCAACTTAAGACTTCATATACATAGCACATATATACTGATTAATATGTAAGTTAGAAAAAATTTATCATCTTTTACTAGGACAGTATTTCAACAATGTAGAATATATTTTTCCTTTTAAAAACATTTACTATAATTATATATCTATATATATCTATATATATATTTTTTAGACTGAATCTCTCTCTGTCACCAGGCTGGGGTACAGTGGCGCAATCTCAGCTCACTGCAACCTCTGCCTCCTGGGTTCAAGCGATTCTCCTGCCTCAGCCTCTTGAGTAGCTGGGAATATAGGCGCGCACCCCCATGCCCAGTTAATTTTTGTATTTTTAGTAGAGACAGGGTTTCACCATGTTGGCCAGGATGGTCTTGATCTCTTGATCTTGTGATCTGCCTGCCTTAGCTTCCCAAAGTGCTGGGATTGCAGGCATGAGCCATCTCACCTGGCAGTTTTTTTTTTTTTTTTTGAGACAGATTTCACTCTGTCACCTTGTCTGGAGTGCAGTGATTCGATCTCAGCTCACTGCAACCTCGGCCTCCTGGGTTCAAGCTATTCTCCAGCCTCAGCCTCCCGAGTAGCTGGGATTAAAAGCGTGTGCCATTGCGTCTGGCTAATTTGTTATTTTTAGTGTAGAAGGGGTTTCACTATGTTAGCCAGGCTGATCTCCAACTCCTGACCTCAGGTGATCTGCCCACCTAGGCCTCCCAAAGTGCTGGGATTATAGGCGTGAGCCACCGTGCCAGGCCTATAATTATATTTTCTGAAAAATTATTTAGGCCAAGCATGGTGGCTCATGCTTGTAACCCCAGCACTTTGGGAGGCTGAGGTGGGCAGATTGCTTAAGCCTAGGAGTTTGAGATCAGCCTGTGCAATGTGGCAAAACCCCATTTCTACAAAAAATAAAAAAATAAATAAAAAATGAGCTGGGTGTGGTGGCATGTGCTTGTAGTCCCAGCTACTTGGGAGGCTAAGGTGGGAGGATTGCTTCAGCCCAGGAGGTGGAAGATGGAGTAAGCTGAGATTATGCCACTGCACACCAGCCTGGGCGACAGAATGAGACCCTGTCTCCAAAAAAAAAAAAAGAGAGAAAATAATTATTTAAATATTGAATTGGTATGACAGGCCTTGTCAAAGCAACAGTTGAGTAATTGGCCTAGAAAGTACTTTGCACACCTCAGTGATGCTCAGATAGTAGACTCATTAAAAGAACATAATGTTCTGTTTTCTATTCTTTTAAAGAAAAGGAAGTATTTTAGCATTAACAGTGTAAATACAGAACATCCCTATTTCTTGCTTATTAAAGAAAATGTTGAAAGGAGACCTTGTCTTCACTTGCTTGACATCCTCTTAGAAAAGACCAATCTTTTAATTTCTTGTCTTTTTTTCTTACAACCTTTAATTGGTTCATATGTTTCAGATCTCAGAGGATAATGCCATCTTTCATTTTTAATGTGGCATATCCTTAATATCTTAATGCCTATTCTTTGAGTACAATATAGGTGACTCCTAAAACATACTTGCTTTTGTGTCATACTTGGATTACATATATTTTGTGGCCATTGTGACATACTTCTTATATATAAAATCAAGATTTTTAAATGTACCTATTCTCTGGGTTTAATGTATACTGTATAGTTGCACAGATTATGTGTATATTAGTATTATTATTATTGACTCATGTTATGACTCTGAAGGTTTTCTTTAATGATGAGATCATACATGTATCCAAAACAGGAGATCTCTTGTGGCCATCTGTATATTCTAAAGGTTGCTACTGAAAGCCCAACACTCAATTCATGTCAGGGCTCTGAAATTGAGAGCATTTCTGTTTGTATCTGATTTCTTGGTCTTGTATCTTTATATAACTAAGAAATTATGCAAATTCATTTAACCATAACTAACAGCCAAATCTTCCACAGGCACTTTGAGTGTATGTGCATGTTCATGAATAGATATGTTAAGGATTCCTATATTTGTAATTCATAAACTTTTATGTCTAGACAGAATAAAATACAGTACAGTATTTGAGAATTATTTTTCATGTGTGTGATGATAATTTGCAAGGACCATTTAGACAGACCTAAAATATATGAATTAGATGTGGTGCTTCTAAAGAAACTCCTCCCCTCTTTTCTCTCTCTGGAAAAAATAATTAACTTTTTTATTTAACTACTTTTTTCTTTGACTCAAAGGATTCCACAATTTGTATATATTTTTCTTGTAGGTATTTTAAATAATACACCATAAAAATAACATGCAATAAGTTCAAATTTAAGTAGAAAAGTATTTAATTAAGAAGGCCATGTTTCAGCTGGGCCTGGGGGCTCATGCCTATAATCCCAGCACTTTGGGAGGCCGAGGTGGGTAGATCATGAGGTCAGGAGATCGAGACTATCCTGGCCAACATGGTGAAACCCTGTCTCTATGAAAAATGCAAAAATTAGGTGGGTATGGTGTTGGGTGCCTGTAATTCCAGCTACTCAGGAGGCTGAGGCAGGAGAATCATTTGAACTCAGGAGGTGAAGGTTGCAGTGAGTCAAGATGGCGCCATTGCACTCTAGCCTGGGTGACAGAGTGAGACTCCATCTCAAAAAAAAAAAAAAAAAAAGAATGCCACATTTAGGCAGTATTCTTCTCTTGAAAATTTTTTGTTTGAGGCAGAGTCTCGCTCTGTCGCACCAGGTGATGTGCAGTTGTGCAATCTCAGCTCACTGCAACCTCCACCTCCCGGGTTCAATCCTGCCTCAGCTCCCTCTAGTAGCTGGGATTACAGGCATGTGCCACCACGCCCAGCTAACTTTTGTATTTTTAGTAGAGGTGGGGTTTCACCATGTTGGACAGGCTGGTCTTGAACTCCTGACCTCAGGTGATCCACCCGCCTCGGCCTCCCAAAGTGCTGGGATTATAGGCGTGAGCCACCATGTCCGGCCTCTTCTCTTGAAATTTGATAATGAGCTTCAAAATTTATAAATGTTTTTTCCTTTTCTTAAATAAAACATTAATGTAATTGGAAAATAAAAACTTACATATTGCAATGGAAGCAATGATAATATTGTGCATTGTATTCATTGTATATGAAGCACTACATTATGTAATTGATCAGTTTTATCTGTAAGTGACTTGTGTGGGCCATTATCTGGGTTTAAAAGAGTCACAGTGAACTGGATGTTGTTTTTAAACTTAAAGAGAGCGTTAGTGGTTTCCTAAGTATTCCCAATTTAAGTTCATCTAGGCAGAGCAAGATCTTTACCATTGTTTGTGGTCATGCTTCCATTATGTCATCCTACTTCCCTCAGTGTTCACTAGAAAGGGATTCAGAGGCAGCTCTCAAGGACCTGTTTCACCATCGTTTTGTCTTGCTCAGCCCACAGTACTCTGCATCTCTCTTTGCTGTACCTTTAATAGCTCCCTCTCTACTGGCTGTCTCCCAAAAAGGCACCCCTTAACCCTACCCTCTTCTCTAGCTATTACTCTGTTTCTCCTTCTCTTCCCATTCAAGTTTCTTGAGATGTGGCTACATTCGGTCCTTCCATTTTCTCATCTCTCATTCATTTCTTTAGTCTCTCTTATTGTACTAAAATGTACATAACATAAGGCTTTCCATTTTAACCATTTTTAAGTGTACAGTTCTGTGGCATTAAGTACATTCACACTATTCTGCAACCATCACCACAATCCATTTACAGATCTTTTCATCTTCCCACATGGAAACCCTCTACTCATTAAACAATAACTCTATTCTGCCTCTACCCAGCCTCTGGCAACCACCGTTCTACTTTCTGTCTCTATGAATTTGAGAAGTTTAAGTGGCCCTTATAAGTGGAATCATGTAGTTTGTCCTTTTGTGACTGGCTTGTTTCACTTAGCAGAATGTCTTCAAGGTTCATCTGTGTTTTCTGTATTCTCTTTATTTTGACCTGTCTTCTCCATGTCATTGAAACATTCCTTGCCAAGGTCACTCATGACCCTCTACTTCTTCAATCCTCTGGGAAAATATCTTCCTTTATTTTTCAGTAGCATTCATCTACACTTGGTACTTTTTGATACTCTCTCTTCACTTCTTATTTTCCTCTCTTTTGATTTTCTACCTACATTTCTAGCAGTTTTTTGTGGACTCCTTTCCACCTTAAATATTGTTTTTCTCCTGTGTCTCTGTGCACTCGCAAGTATATGCTCCTCCAATGATCTCATCCATTTCTGTGGCTTCTACCTACTATTGACTGATTTTTTTATCCAACTCCGATTTCTCTCCTGAGCTTCAGGAAAGGGTTGCTGGAAATCTTTACATGAATGTTCCACAGACAAGGTGTTCAAAACTGAACTTACCATCTTTCCTTCCAGATTTGTATCAACAAATGGTTGGAACCATCCTACGTCTTAAGTCTAAGTTTTCCTACCCATAACATGCCACTGATTTCTTAAGTTTTCTCAGTTTTACCCACTTAATATCCCTGGAATCTGTCCTCTTCTATCCATCCATTCTCACCATTACTGCTACTTGTCAGCTCAAGTATTATTCTTTTTTTCTGGGATTACTGTCACAGCCTGCTAATGAGTCTGCTTCTCTTCCTTCAGTTTTATCCTCATCAAACATAATCTCTACTTGCTGCCAGTATGATCTTTCTACAAAGCAAATCCAATTATGTCACTTTCTGAATAGTTTTTGAATGCCTTCCCTTTGCCTTCAGGAAAAAAATCCAAACTTCTTAGCAGAGCATGCCATCATTCTGCAGGATCTGGCCTCCACTCTCCTCTTTAACTTCAGCGCTTGCTACTTTCCTTTACGCATTATGTGCTCCCACAGGCATGATAAACCTCCCTGGATACACTTTCTTCAGACCTGGGCATGTCTTTGGACCTGGCAAAGACAGGTACAACTCCTACTAGTCCTTTAGGACTCAGCTCCAGGGCCATCTTCTTCAGGAAATCTTCCTTGCAGTTGGGTGTAGTGGATGCTATGGTGTGCTGCTTGCATTCCTCTATCTCCTCAGGACTGAAGCACAGATTTCACTAACTGCTGGGAGTGTTGGTAATGATAGATCTTGGCAACATTTTGTTCTGGAGATTGCCCTTGGTTGACGAGAGCTTCAGGTCATGCTTTCCTTCCTAGAGCCAGCCCAGGAATGACTACAATGATTACTTGATTCAGAAGTTTATATTTTAATAAACCTGGTCCCATTGCCCCAGTTGGGACAACTCCGTAGACCATCTTAGCTCCATAATTCTCCCATAGAAAGGCTGAGGACTTTGTGGCAACTACATCATAATCCAACTTCTCCTTTAGCCCAGTTCAGCTGTTTTCACTTCACCCTATGGGTGCTAATTCTGAAAGCAAGCCTCCTGCACACAAATATCCCTCTGAGTCTGTTTCCCAGGGAACTGAATAGCAGCACTGGGTTAGGACCCTTAATGGCACTTGCTTACACCTATACAGTTCTTATCTCCCTGTATCATAATTGTCTGTTTACTCATGGGTCTAGGCCTAAATATAGTGCACAAACTCGAGAACGGGGACTTCAGTCTTGTCTTTTTATCCTTATTTCCTTTTTATCCTGACTCATTAAATCTGTTTGAATAAGTGAAAGCATAAATGAATGCATGAGAGATTGCCATCGTCAAAAGCTTTGGGGGCTTTCCTAAAATCAGCTCAGTCCTTCCTGAACATTATTTCTTTTTGGAATAGCCCCAGAAAATCTGGGTCATCTCTCCTAGGGTGTATTTTAGGTTTGCTGCTTTTCATGCTTCACGAAATTTTGAGAAGCGTGGATTTGGAGGTCTGGATTTAGAAACCTGGGTTGAATTCTTGGAGCACCATGTACTAGTTGTGTGATTTTGGGCAAATCATATAACTTCTTCATGTCTTAGTTTAATTAACTGAAAAACAGCACTCTCTAGCCCACAGATACTGCTTGGTGGTAAATAAATGAGATAATAGCTGTGTAAAGTGATGGCACATAGTAGATACTCAGTAAATTTTAGCTTCCTTCCTCCTTTTCTCCTTTTTAGATTGAATTCACCCTCCTATAATAACTTGCAAAGAAATAAATTATAGTAGTTCGGTCCTACTGAGAGGATCTCAATAGCTCTCTTTATCTTTTTTCCCCCCACATGGCAGAAATCCATCATTCTCTGCTACGATTCTTATTTTAGAAGGGAAAAAATGCAGCTGAAATAATCTACCCAACAATGCAAGTCCCTGCTTGCTATAAATTTTATTTATCATGAGGCATCAAATTTGCTAGTGGCAAGAGGTGTGTCTAGGTGTGTCTGAGAGTGAATCAAAGGTGAGTAAATCACATGAATGTAATACTACCTGATGGGTTTCACTGACGTGTAAGAGGAGCTAAAATGATTAACATAAGGTCCCAATGAAGAGTTAAAGGGGTGGTAGCAAGTTATCCCACTGATTCACTCATATATCCAGTTTTCTTCTTCTCATTTGGAAATCACATTTCTTAGTTCCCTTGCAATCAGATGAACCATATGATGAACTCCAGCCAATTGGCTGGGAGTAGAAGTAATATATCACATGTAGGAAGAAGTATTTAAGAGCCAGTGATCAGTTCCCAGCTAGTAATAAAGGATGTATACCCTAGACACTGTCCCAGACCTGGAGCAGATTTTTCTGCAAAAATGAAATAACTTTTTGTTGTATTAAACTCTGAAATATTCATGTTACTTATTACCACCACAAAATTAGGCATTTCTAATTGATATATTGGGGTTCAGGAGAACTCAGGATAATCTGAATAAATAATATATCTCAGGAAAAACAGGAAACACAGCCAGCTGTCTCAGAAAATAGAACTGGACATTTATTGTTGAGTTACTGCTCCACCACTAAAGTAACTTAGCTTCTCCCTTTAGATCTGTTCCTTTCTGTGTCTACTTCTGCTTCTACTTCCAATCACCAGTTGTCTTTTCCTGCATCATTGTATTTTACATATCTTGCAAACAGAAACAACCCAGTAAGTACAATTTGGATACTGAATCAGAAAGTGCTATTGAACCAGATTACTTCATAGGCTGCTGGGGAACCTAAAATGCACGTTCTTTCAGGTACCTTCCCCTGGTCCAATTAGCAACAACTGTGGAGTTGGGTCCTGAAATACACAACATAGCCATGTTATCTTTGAGGAAACCTTAGGGCTTCATCTTCCTATCAGGTGCTGTGGGTTGGAGTCCCATTAGATAGGAGCTGTCAATATGGTAGGCACCATTTTGGCCTGTTCAGTAAACTGTGATATTGACTTTTCAGGTCGGCAAAAGAGAGGCTATTATTCTATCACTGTGACTGCTGGGCCTAGAACTGGTTATACAAATGTCTTGGTATTGACCTGGAAATTGGCCTGTGGCTTCTGGGTTGGGACAAAACTTTTGTTGAACTGAGAAGTCTTCCTAGATGAGACAGGAACTGGACCCAATGACCCAGGGTCAAATGCAGATTTCTTGCCTTTCGGATACTTGTTAGTCATAACCTAAATAGTCAACTTTGAGAATGTTTTTGGTTGATAACATGCAGAAGAGGCAATAGTTTTTTCTTAGGACAGTGTAATAATCATTGACAAAATTATTTTGATGTTAAAATATAATTTACAGACTATTTCACTTTACCTTGGGCGTTTGGTTAACTCATAAATGTGAAATTAGAGCTTCCCTTTGTTCACCATCCTAGTGAAATTATTTTGATGTTAAAATATAATTTAAAATAAAATATAATTTAAAATTTAAAATTTTAAATTATAATTTAAAATAAAATTTAAAATTTTAAATATAATTTTAAATATAGTTTAAAATTATATTTAAAATTTTAAATATAATTTTAAATATAATTTAAAATAAAATTTAAAATTTTAAATATAATTTAAAATAAAATTTTAAATTTTAAATTTTAAATATAATTTAAAATTTAAAATTTAAAATATAATGTTAAAATTATTTTGATGTTAAAATATAATTTACAGACTATTTCACTTTACCTTGGGCATTTGGTTAACTCATAAATGTGAAATTAGAGCTTCCCTTTGTTCACCATCCTAGTGGCCATAGTCTCTTTATAAATAATTTTTTTAATGTAAGGTAGTCTGTGTTTGGGATATATTTTATTTACCTTCTTAAAATGCTTACTACCATTTTAAATTCCACTCCTCAACCCAATCCTTTCTTGTTTAATCTTCTTTTGAGGCACCTTTTATATTTTCCAAAGTACTCCATTGCCCTCTCAAATGGCTTCAGTGCCCTAACTGATGTGCATCTAACTCCCAATCAAAATTCTCTTTGCCTCTGAAGTGGTCTCCATTAGGAGACTAAGAAGAAATCAGCCAACTAAATGACTATACACTAAGCTACAGATTTCTGGTAGTTATCTGAAAAAAAAAAGAATTTAAAAAAAATCAGAGATATCTTCCCAACAGTCTTTAAATTATTACAGGTTAGGCCAGGCGTGGTGGCTCATGCCTTTAATCCCAGCACTTTGGGAGGCTGAGGCAGGCGGATCACGAGGTCAGGAGATGGAGACCATCTTAATTAACACAGTGAAACCCTGTCTCTACTAAAAATACAAAAAATTAGCCAGATGTGGTAACATGTGCCTGTAGTCCCAGCGACTCAGGAGGCTGAGGCAGGAGAATTGCTTGAACCCAGAAGGTGGAGGTTGCAGTGCACCAAGATCGCACCATTGCACTCTAGCCTGGGCAACAGAGCGAGACTTCGTCTCAAAAAAAAAAAAGTATTACAGGTCATTTCTGATTCCTTTTAACAGTACAAACAGAATGGAGGTCTCCAACACTAACTCCTGGTCAGAGGTAATGGTATAGAATAGGGATGGTGGACTTAATATGTTTTGGGGGAAACCATGACCATATTTCATATAATTTAAGAGACTATTATTTATAAAAATCATCTCTATTGCAGGGCTATACAATAGTATAGCTGTGAAAAAGATGTGCCAAAAATTCTACTGAAATATGATACAGTTATACACAACAATATTTTGGTCAACAACAAGCCGCATATATGATGGTGGTCCCATAAGATTATAATATTGTATTTTTACTGTATCGTTTCTATGTTTAGATACACAAATACTTACCATGGCATTACAATTGCCTACCAATTCAGTAGGCTGTAGCATGCTGTATAGTTTGTAGCCTAGGAGCAATAGGCTATCCCATATGGCCTAGGTGCATAGTAAACTATACCATCTAGTTTTGTGTAAGCACACTCTGTAATGTTCACACAATGACAAAATTGCCTGACAATGCATTTCTCAGAAGGTATTAGGGTTGTTAAACAACACGTGACTGTACATGGATTGATAAACTATGGGGATGGAGCAGGGCAGGTGTAGAATGAGGGCTGAGCTTTCATTGAGACCAGGTTTCACTTCCAACCCTGCCCTTAATTAGCTGTGTAACCCTGGGCAAAGCATTTAACCTCTCTTAGCCCAAGCATTTTCATTTGAAGAGTGGAGATAATAATAGCTACGAGCTTATTAGATGTTTCACATAAGGTAATGTACATGAAAAGCTCCTGACACACAGCAGGTGCTCAGTGGGTGTTGGCTGAATTTGAATCTGCCTCCTTCTAAGAACCCTTTACAGGCTGGGCACGGTGGCTCATGCCTGTCATCCCAGCGCTTTGGGAGGCCGAGGTGGGTGCATCATCTGAGGTTGGGAGTTAGAGACCAGCCTGACCAACATGGAGAAACCCCATCTCTACTAAAAATACAAAAAATTAGCCAGGTGTGGTGGCGCATGCCTGTAATCCCCTCTATTAGGGAGCTGAGGTAGGAGAATCGCTTGAACCCAGGAGGTGGAGGTTGCAGTGAGCCAAAATCATACCATTGTACTCCAGCCTGGGCAGCAAGAGTGAGACTCCGTCTGAAAAAATACGAACCCTTTACACTTCAGGAGAGGGACTCCTGTCCTGTTAAGGAGATTGATAGAGGACTAGAAAGAACTCTGTGGTTAGGAGAGAAAAGATCTTAGCCTTGTCTGCCCAACCTCCTTTATACTATTATTGCCTTGATAATAATTTGCTTGTTATTTGTTCCTTCTTTCCTTCACTAAATCATTAAATTTTGAGTTCCTACTTTTTTTCGGTACTAGGGATAAAAAGATGAATAGGACATATGGTCTCCATGGATCACAGAGTCAAGTAGGGAAAGAAAAAATGTAAACAAATAAGAAGTGTTAAACTATTACTCTGAAAAAAATTGCAACCTTTGCATTAAATAAACAATTTTTTAAAAGGTAGATTCCCAATAGCATCTACGATTTGTAAAATATCATAGAAACATGGGTGATTTAAAGTAAACTCTATCGCAAAGCAAATTGCCTTCTTCAACTTTTCCCTCTTGTTAGAGTTAATTTTGACTTTGGCATGAGGACACATTTTGTTTTTCTTCTGCTCACACAGTGCATCTGCTACCTTCTCTGTCAGGCAAGTATAGAAAGCAAATCGTCAGGCAAGAAACAGTAAGCGCACATCTAAAATCTGAAGCAAAATTGGTAGGCATAATTTTAGCTCTACCTGCATATGGAATAATGTATCTATAGAACTCTTAGTTTTTCTGGTGAGGCAGCATGGCACAGTGGGGAAAAGACAGGATGAGGAATCAGAATATAATTGGCTTTACTAGTTTTGTGGGCAAATCACTTAACCTCACTGAGCCTCAGTTTCCTCATTTGTGAAAACGAGTGATCATACAAGATTATGGTAACAATTATAATATGTCTATACGTAATAGGCCTTTAATAAATGTTACTGTTATTCAAACTCTAAAACACAAAAGAAAATAATTCCTCAACCTTTGGGTAATCATACAAAATACTCAAATGACTCAATATAAATTCAGTGTATGTTAGGGGCAGAATTTGACCTGATCATTTTAAACAGGAACTAAAATAGTCTTAACTTGGGATGCCTACTGGGACAAAGTCATTACAAGCTATAAATGTCTAGCTAGCATTGTAAACTCTGAAAAGCAGGATGGGCACAGGTTGGAGCTTCATGGAATATGGAATGCCCAAACATGGTCCATAATAAAAAATTGGAGTCTGCAGTCTTCTGGGGCTAAACATTGGGCCAAAATAGAATGTGAGTAGAGGTATATAATAGTTTTGTCTTTAGTGTTCAATGTCAAACCCCTTTCTATAGGGCCCACTTTCCATCACTAAAGTGCAAGGCCAATGACTCAGTTTCCATATTCATGGCAATAAGGGCATGCCATGTGATCTAGACCACTAAGAACTCTAGACTGGAGAAGCAAGGCCTAGAAATAACTCATTTTGGCAGAAGTGACAGTGGCAGCAGCATCCAGTGTCTAGTGACAACAGTGTCTGCAGGGCTTCCAGTGTCATTTCTATGTCTTGTGCAGGTAGGGGAGAGGTTGTCAGTGACAGCAGTCCAGTGTACCCTGACAGACATGTAGATTTGGCTATTCTGATCTCTTAATCTCTCTTGGTTCTGGCTCATTTCTTGCTGCTGTTTCTTCAGGCTTCTCATCAATTCTAGGAGCTACCTATTAGTCTGCCAGAAGATTCCTTATCTGCTTAAGACAAAATCCATTTCAGTTGTCTGCATCCAAGAATCTTGAGTACTGTAGGGCAAATGGAAGAATCACAGTGTGCGGCAAATCTGAGGTCAAAGCTGTTAGAGACTTGAGGAGGAGGTAAAGAGGAGGAGCTCAGTAAATATGTTGATGGTCCAGAAGAAAATGTGTAGATAATGTCCATTTGTGACTTGTGGTTTGCCTTGACAAACAACTTGTTGTCTTGAAGACACACTCTTCAACCCAGCTTCTCACAGAAACCAAAATCTCAACTGATGGCAGAAGGCTGGAACCCAGTGTGAGAAGGCTGATTGCAACAAAGGGTAAAATGCTTCCTTAGGGGATGATCTAAGTCAGCTAAAATACCCAGACCCATTGCTGTGGTAATGCACCCACATAATAATTACAGGTTATTTGCAATATGGATTCCCTTTCATAGCTAGGGGATGGTGTGAAGTCAGTGCTAAAGAAGCAGTAGTGGCTGACATATGTCATCTCTGCCCCAAGTGGTTCTGAAATTGGTTTGAAGCTTGAGGAGCCTTCATTCTTCTTGGGACAGAGGATAAGAATCCTAACAGAATTCACCCCAGCCATCACTAGTCAGAGAGAGCCTTCTGGCAGAGTAGGGTAGTGAAAGGCATGGGCTCTAGCAGCAGTAACCTCAGTCATGTCCGAGGCAACAGAGGGGAAAGTAAACCAGGAGGCCAGAATCTGGCAGGACTGAGAACCAGTAGGGAACGGAGTGCAGGAAGGTATTTATGAAGTAAGACAAAAGCTGAGGGTATTAGTGCTCTATGTGCATGTTACATGTGGTGATGGCTGAGGGAGTGGACTTGAGGGTGATTCCCCAGGCCCAGCCTTAGATGTCTTAGGGAACTAACATTGTTGTTTCTGATTCACAGTGATAATAAATAATTAACAATTATTTGTTATAATTTATATAATATAATGATATGTTACATATCTTACATATCATAAAAATATATTTATGTTATATATAATAAATAAAATATAATGATATATTTATATATTATAAAAATATATAGTTATAGATAATAGTATATATTATCTATAATATATTACATATATTATACATGTAACATATATGATATAATAATTATAATTTGTCACTATATTATTTATAATAATAATTAAAAATCCAATTTTTGCCTTCTGATACCATTCTGAGCCTGGAGTTAGCCTCTTAAGGGGAAAAACTCACTGCCATTTCGTGAAGTAAATTTAGATGAGAGTCTTTTAAAATAACTGCCTTTTAAATAATATATTGAGCCAAGCCTGCCCTACCCAAGCCCATCTTGGAACAGGAAGAAGGTAACCCATCGTAAGAGCAAGTTTGGTGTCCCCTTCTCCCTCTATATGGCTTGATCCCTTGGTCAGGGACTGGGGCATCTTGGAGCTTCAAGAAGAGACAAGGCCTTAAGGAGAGAAGGGATATTTTGGGACAAGATTGTCACATCTTCTATCACTGTCCTCTCATAAAACCTGTTCTAGCACACTCTTGCCAAAAAGCAAATTGACCAGTGCTTAAAATGCAAGTCAGAAGCAGTGCATGGGCAGTCATGTGGGATGACAGTGGTAAGATGATTTGTCCTTAAAGTCAGGCATAATGTCCTCTTGCCTCCATGTACATCAGGACATCTGAGGAGCACTTCCTGTACCCTGGGCAGGATATTTTAAAAGTTAGCTGCCTCAAAGTAGAAGATAAAACTCAACAAGATTTTTTTTTGTTTGTTTTTAATTTCTGTGTCTCCCTGGCAGCTGTAATATACATAGTAAATATCTAGGTTAAACCAAATAGTCACATGGGAAAATGATATTTCACACCTCTGTTTTGGAATTACGTGCAAAATTTGCCACATCTCTTTTGTTGAATAATAGAGTTAATTGATAATGACCCCAGCTGAACATGATGATATATAATTAAGCTATTAGCCATTGTTCTGTTACATAAAAATATTTGATTTCTCAACTCAGGGGTAAAATCTATAGTAAAGATTGCTGCTTTGCAAGTTGTTATTTATCACTGGCTTATGTAAGGTTGTAAAAAACAGATTAAAAATGGCTAAAAAAAAGAGTGAATACTTAGAGAAATTATTAGATCTGCTGTTAAAGAAAAACCCCAAACTTTTATGAAAATTTAGATTTAGTTCCTAATAGAAGAGTTATACCAAAAGGGCATTTGCTTCCCCAACATCTGAGCACTAGAACTCTGCAGTCCTGTGGCATATATTAGCCAGGCTTAAAATTCCCCGCTTTGTGCTAAAGGGAAGCATTGGCAGAGCAAGTAGAGCTGGCAATGTACTATCCTACCTCCTTTTATTTTTTACTACTTTTCACTTTTGTCTCACTCCCCATTGCTTATCATCTAGTCCTCCCTCTGGCCTTCTATATCCTCCTTGCCTTTTTGTTTTCTGCTTCCTCCCTCTTTCTCTATAGTCTTCAGGCTTTCTCTCTTTTCTTTCTTCTTTAACTCCTTCTTCCTCCTCTCTCCTTCAGGAAATGCTGCCTTTGTGGTTACGAAGAGCATGGGCTCTGGAAGCTGATTAAGGCTTCCAATGCTGGTTCTGTCATTCAAACTAACTGAGTGATCTTAGGTAAGCTACTTCATCTTAGCATGTTATCAATCAGGGTTCAACCAGAGAAAGAGTGGCTACTATGGGAGGCACTGGAGAAGAGAGGGTCTGAAGGGGGAGCTGGAAGATTAGAAGGGCCACACATCAGTTCATCTGAGAAGGCAGACATGCCCAGCTGCTGTAATAGGACTGTGAATAGGTAGCTGATGGAGAAATCCATGGGGAGCTGTTGCGCAGAAAGTTCACATTCAAGTATAAGGTGCCAGAGGACCCCCAAAATGGCAGGACATGGAGTGGAGGAGAGCAGACACCTGGAGCCCCCTGGCACCTCTCTATCTGCCCGCTGCTGTATCGAATGATGACGATCTTCAGAAAGTAATGGCTGCTGCTTTACTTCTGTCTTCCAAATCTCCTGCAGATTCTACTTTTGACAAAATCAACCCCAGAATCATATGGGAGAGAGGATTCTGGAGAACCCAGGTCTAGCTTAACTGATTGAAGGAGTAAAAATTACCATGCAAATCATTTAAAAAATGTAGTTATTCAGGGTTCATAGCTCATGGGGATGTTGTGAAAAGTAAATGAGATTTAATACATGCAAAGAAAGCACTAATCACAGTCTGACACATAGTAAGCACCCAATAAATGTTGTCATTTATGCTTTGCTTTCAATCCATTTCCTTTCATGATACTCTTCTACCTAAGCACCATTACCAAATTTCTCAATTTCATTGCCATGATATCATCAATGTTCAGGATAATTGGTGAATGACTGTGGGATGTGTAACAATAAAATAGATATTTATTGAGTACTTAGTAGCTAACATATAATGTACTTTTATATGCTTTAGCCCACATGATGCTTACAGCAATCTTGTGACCATCACCATTCACATTAAAACACAAGGAAATTGAAGTAGAGAGATTATTTACTTGCCCCAAATTACACAGGATTAAACACAGTGCCAGTTTACACTGGAGTAATGTAAACCCAACCATTTCAAATAATCTGTTTCCATTAAGAATAGGAAAACCTCCTGTAGGAAGATTATCTTCAGAAATATAGCACGTTCAAAACTTGCAACAGATCTCAGAGTTCCTTTTTTTTTGTTATAGTTTCACATAAAATCTGGGCAAATTATAAATCTGCCCTCTGTGGTTTGCAGTAATACCAGTGGTCAGAAAGAACTTGGTATGAGGCAGTGTTTGACAAAGTAGCCTTGCTCAAGCCAACAAAAAGTAGAAGTATTTGGGAAGAGAGATGGAGAAAAGTTGAGGAAAGTTTAAAGTTGGCTCAAAATTTGATATAATTTTAATTAAAACATGAAAAACTTGCTCCAAATAGACTCCTGTGCCCTTTTAAAGCATGGCCTGTGACTTCTACTGGAACAAAAAGTTCCTTAAATTATTACAGCCAGTAGTTCTCTTACCCTTGCCCTAAGCTCGAGTTGTCTCCTAAAGCAGAAACTCCAAATTGGCAGCTCTACAGATTGTACTGAGTGGGCTTGTGCAATCTTTTAAAACTTAAAAAAAAGAGAAAATCTAAATGTTTTCATATGGAGCTTATCACAGTTTCTAATCATCTCTCCTTATCTCTCTCCCAGCCTTCCTTCACTTATTGATGCTACGTGCCTCAATCTGGAAGCCTTGTGAGCTTCCAACTCCTGCAGAGTCATGATTTCCAGGAGGACAGATTTCAAAAGAATTGGCTGATCCTGAATTTCCACATGGAAATCAACAAAGACAAGAGGTATGAACCTTCCCAATTCTATGTTCTACTCATCTGACCCCTCCCCTCCCAGCCCATTCCTGCAAGTTCTTTATGGATAAACTTGTGTGGCATTCTGACAACTGCTAGGTTTAGCTTCTAAGAAGCAAGACCTGAATTACTAAAAAAGCCAAGTAATGAAACCATACAATTTCACCTTTGTCAAATGTAACATGCATTTTGTAAGTGAAAAATCCTGAGACATAAAGGCTGACTAAGTTCCAAAAGAGTGAAATAGAAAACTTAGGATTTGTTCATAGGAAGGCACGGGTGCAATCTCTGCAAATACACTTGAAAAGGGGTTAATTGTATACTTCTCAATTTGTAGGGCTTGAAGTTTTAAAGTGTGGCATTAGGGAAATATTTGATTTCCTAGAGTTTGGAACACATGTGGTATAAAAACTTGAAGGTACTAGAATATGATAAGTGATAATGTTTTAGCTATGTTGACAAGCAAAAGCTGGATTTTGTATTTTATGGTAAAGAAATTGACAAAAATTTGTGGCATAATTTAAAACAACTTGGTGTAGTTAAGGTAATTGTAAATTTATTGAGTGGAATCTTCCTTTTTTTATGTCGATATGGAGATAAATGGGATTATAGATTCTAGCTTGCTAAAAGGAGACATAAAACCTTGCTCTATTTAAGAGAAGCCTCATAGGAATTTACATTTGCAAGTTTCTCCTGGTGTGCTCAGTTTCCTGGTTTGTGTACCTGAATCTGAGCATCTGTCCCATTCCTTCATATCTTCCCCATTCTCTTATCCTCTGAAACTTATATAATTAAAGATGCTTATGCTTGTATGGGTATTTAAATTAAATTATTGCTTTAAATTAAGTATAGATGTTATAATTTTGTTTTCCTAATCCCTGACAATGTTCTAATCTTTGCTTTCACAAACAAAATACTTGTTTATAGTTTACAGAATAAGATGACTATAACCAGAGTCTTCGATTTATCAAAAAAAACAATTGTTGAAATTAAAGGATCTCACCAAACATACTGGATATTATTCATTTGGAAGACTATATCAATTTAACACATAATTACAATTCCAGAATGTGTGCAATCATGCACTTAACATAAATATAATTTGTAAATTAATATGGTAAGTGCAATCATTTACTTAACATAAATATAATTTGTAAATTAATAAGAATCCCAATTCCTCATACACTAATGATGGCTTCTAGAGCACATTCTATGTTTCCCATTTTTATCCAAGGTATAGTGTGCATAGAGGCCTGGCCTGTGTAAAAAAATGCACTTTTAGAAAAGTATATATTTCCAATTTCAAGGATTCTATTGAGTACTCAGGAAAGTATATAAAACTATATATAGGCCCTTGCAAATCAAAGTGGACAAATTATTTGTTACATATTTTGGAAGAAAAAGTGGTGAAATATTTGGTTTAAGCTCAGTCATCATGGGGGAATCTTTTTAGAGGAAAGAGGTTTAAGTTGCACAATTAATATCAGTGGCACCAATAATAATGATCTGACTCATTTTGGAAAAATAATGCTGTCTTTGGGCTAGAATTTTAGAATTGCTTGAGTTGTGGTAGTAGAATTTTCTACAATGTTGGAAATGCTGTATATTCTGCACTGTCAAATGTAGTAGGCAACATTTGACAGTGTAGAATATACAGCATTTCTACAATATGCTACAACACAAATGCTCAATGTGTGACCGTTGAGCATTTGAAATGTGGCTCATGCAACTGAGGAACTGGATTTTTAGTTTTTATGAATTTTAATTCATTTAAGGTTAAATTTAAATCATCACATGTGACTCGTGGCTACTATATTGAACAGTGCAGTTCTCAAGTGTTATTGATAAAGCCTCTTTGAGAAATTTCTTTAATTCACTCACTTATTCACAGACACATTTATATATATTTTTACATTCATTTATTCATTCTACAAATATTAATTGATGGCCTTCTTTGTTCCAGGCACTGAGAATATAATGGCAAAACTGACCAAGGGCCTACTCTCATGGAATTTATCTAGTCTTATGGAATAGATGGCTACCAATCAAATAATCACACAGCTGGTAGAAATGGGAAGAACTGAAGGTTGTAAGATTATCCTGTGTGGCTGATTTCTGTGAGGAAGTCCAGGCTTTGCAACCTCTTTAAAGTCTTCTGATTCTCCCCCAGGAAATGACCTGTGACCTGAGATCTGAAAGATGTTTGGCCCTACAAAATGGATGGATTTTATCAGCTGACATTACAGAGATCAAACAAGGTTGGTAGGAACAAATTTAGATAACTATCATACTGATTACATATATAAACAAAACAACTGTTTCTCTTTAGAAAGACGAATATTAGGAGCATGGTAGCTTAGAATTATTAAAGTTGTCAAAATTGAAAGTAGAACAACTAATTACAGTATAGCCAGGGAGTTTCCAAGTCACTTTGACTTATAGTGTATAAGGCAGAGGTGCCCTTAAGAGCTTCCTTCTCTGTTACTGAAATAAGGTATAGAAAACACACATACGCTGGCTCACACACACATGCAGCTGGGTGTAATTAAGAGGAAAGCAGTCAGGTGAATTACATTTTCTTAAAGAACTATTTTGAGAAGTTGTTGGAAAAATATATCTTTACTGAATAGCTAGGTTTCTGACACAGAAAAAGCATGTTTCTTGCAAACATGCCATAAAAAACAGTGCTGATCTCTTCCATTCAGATATTTCTCAGTGCCTTAGGGTCAGCCAGGAAAATAGCTGATCTGAGGGTTTAGGAAACAAAGTTGTCCAAAATGGTCATAAATAAGGATTAAAATCTTGTTTGTATGTAGAATTCCAATCCCTCTGGAAGTTCTAGCTGATAAACTGATTTAACCATGAAATTATATATGATAATTTGAAAATAATTATGCATTTTCAAATGAGAAGCCACTGAAGTACTGCAGCACAGAATTAAAATAGCTTGTGACACTCTAATTTTGCCTGCTGTAATTTTAAGTTGGGGTTGGAGTCATGATGGCACTGCCTCCTCAAAACATCCTGATGCTAGTAAAATATTCGGGCAGAATATCTAAGACAGATATGCTCTCTCATCTTCAAAAGCATGCAAAAAGTATTTTGAGCACCTCCCCCACTGTGATATTTCATGAATCTGCCCAGTTTTTATGGAATGCTGCCTGGTGGCTGAGCTCTATCCTTTACCCTTTCTTCTCCCTTCCTGGTATGCCTGAGTATGTGAATTAAGTGACATGCATAATAACTATAACAAAATTATATTGCATTTAGCAGAAATCAGTATATAATACACCTGAACATTAGCACATAGACTCAGTGAGAACTCTTGGGTCGATGCAGTATTGAATGCTTTTATCTCATCCACATGAGACAAATATTGATATCACGTGGTTCCCTGGGCCTATGTGTAAAATCTCCATGAGTGATAGGAATGATAGGCTGCTGCTCTGAGTCCATGTCTGCAGATCCCCTGAAGCCTCTAAACGTTACTGATTGTACTGAGTTCAATTTTCTTTCAAACACATAGGAATTGTTTTCATTAGGATATGTGCTCAATCCTTGCCCAGAGGTGGCATTGCTACTAGGCAAGTCCCTGGGTTATTACCCTGTGTTCACCCTTTCTGACTTGTGGCTTTACATTAAAGAGATCTTGTTGAGTAGGTTTTTGTGTATGGAAGGGGAGGCAGGGAGATTCAGTTCATTTCACTCTGGTAGTCACTAACGTCTAGGCCCAAACCATTATAATACATTCTGTAGCTACTTACATGTGTACATGTAAATGACCTGTGGAAGTCCTACAGGTAAGTTAGCTTGTCGAATATTTTAACTTTTTATAATGCAAAATTTCAAACATATCCTAAAGCAGACATACTAGTGTAATGAATTTCTATGTACTTCCAACACTCAGCTTTCACATGATCAACTCATGGCCAGTCCTGTTTCATTTATGGCCCCACCTACTCACCCCTTTCTGTATTACACAGCAAGTCTTCATAAGTTCTTGGAAACCGAGAAACAATGTGTAAGAAAACCAATTTTGTCATAGGGTAATTGATCTATAAACAAGAGTTACATTCCTAAAAATGGAACTACATTGCTGTCAGCAATTCCACTACTGGGTATATTCCCAAAGGGAATAAATCATTACATCAAAAAGATACCTGCATTTGCATGTTTATTGTAGCACTATTCATAATAGCAAAGATAAGGAATCAACAATGGAGGGCTGCATAAAGACGTGATGTATATATACCATGGAATACTTAGTTATAAAGAAAGAATGAAATCGTGCCTTTTGCAGCAACATGGATGGAACTGGAGGCCATTATGCTTAGTGAAATGAAACAAAAGGTCATATACCACATGTTCTCACTTGCACATTGAAGCTAAACAGTGGGTGCACATGGACATACAGAGTGGAATAACAGACACTGGAGACCCCAAAAGGTAAGAGAGTGGGAGAGGGATGAGGGTTGAAAATGTGCTAAAAGCCCACACTTCACCACTGTGCTTTATATACATGTAAGAAATCTACACCTGTACCCCCTAAATGTATTAAAATAACATTTTTTAAGAAAGAGTTAAATTTCTATGGCATATTTCTGGTCACAGAAACATCACCAGACTTAAGACCCCAAACACTCCTAATATTAAATACTGAAATAAATGTGAGCTATACATACATTTAAGAAAGATTAATAGAAACAAGATAACTACCCAATTTTGTGACTCACTGAGTGATGGTAGTCATAGAGGTAGTGGGTGGGTTAAATCAAGGAATAAATGTTTGCAATGTGCAAATCGTAAGGAGCATCTTCTCCCACCAGTATGGTTCAAAATCAAACCAAAACAAATCTAGTGGGCTTGCTAAGTGCTTTTGTGCTGCATCATTTATTGTTGTGCATTTGTGAGATTCTTGTAGACTTTTCAGGTTTTTATTTTATAATAATTTGTATTCATTCATTCATTTGCCAAGCTGTATATTCCAGTTAAGGGTCACAGGTGACTGGAGCCTATCCTGGCACCTCAGAGCACAGAGGTGTAAACCAGGTACATTCACACACACTCCAACACTCAATCACATGGAGACCATTTATAAGCACCAGTTCACCTGATGTGCACATCCTGGGATGTGGGAGGAAACAGGGAATACCCAGAGAAAACCCACACAGACATGGGGAGAACATGTGAACACCACACAGACAGGGACCTTGGTGCAATCAGGTTTTTTTCATCAATGTTACAACAAAACAATATTGAACGAGACAATGTTTTCTGGGGACCTAGTGCATTTTAAAACAAGAGAGATAGCATGGGGAGAAAAGCCAGATATAGGTGATGGGGAGGAAGGCAGCAAATCACACTGCTATGTGTATACCTATGCAACGATCTTGCAGGTTCTTCACATGTACCCCAAAACCTAAAATGCAATCAAAAAAAAATTTAAAAAAAATTCATGAATAGTTTGCACTTGGATGGAGCAGTAATAGAGAAGGCCATTTTTCCCCTAAAGCCTTCTTTGATCCTTTGCTCTCCAGTAGAAAGTAACGGCCATCCTTGAGACTCCCCAGCATTTTCTCCCTGTTTTTCTTCTAGTACCTACCATTTCTTTCCTGGAATAATAGGTCTTTTTGTATATCTTCTCTTTCCTGTTGAACCCTAAGCGCCTTGAAGGCAGACTCTATGACTAACTCATACAGCATTCAATAAATATTTATTGAATGAAGGAAGGAATGTATAAAAATATGTTACAATGATTAAAATCCAAATTTAGATCAAGACAGATCCATACCCAGCACTGGGAATCTCTTTATTCTGTGATTTGATCTGGCTTCTGTTTATAGATCTTAATTAAGTACAGACTTTGAGTTTCTTCCAAATGCCAATAAAACCTTTAGGCAAAATACATTTATCTTGAATTGAATGAAGAAAGAACTAAATATGGCAGAAGATATATTTGTTATTTATGATAATATAAGATAAAAGAAGCAGTTTCATGTAGCTATGTATTAAAGAACACAAACTTGAAAATGGAAATCTGTATTTTGCATGAAATAGTAAAAGAAATTTGGAAAGGATGAACTTCCATGTGAAAACGAACTTTAGAGTCAGGCAGACCTGGCTGCAAATTCCAGCCCTGTCACTTTGCTATATGACCTTAAGTAAGTTACTTAGCCTCTCTGATCCTTATGTTCCTAATCAATAAAAATGGGAAGAATTTTTCCTTGTTTCTCAGGATGGTGAAGGATTAAATGAGGTAGCATATGTGAGATCTCCCAGCCCCGTCTCTTGTACAGTCTCATTGGTCCTCTCTTGTGTTGGTAATAATTCTCACAACCACTTATTCAGAGCTTACTGTGTGCTGGCACTGGATTAAGCAGGATACAAGTATTATTTTAATTAGTTCTCACAGTAACTTTGAGGATGGTGTTAATATTTTCATTTTGCTCATGAGAAAACTGAGGTCTAGAAAATAAGTAACTGAGGTCTAGAAAATAAGTAACTTGCTCAAGGTCACACAGCTAGTTAGAGCTGGCGGGGTGTGGTGGCTCTCATGCCTGTAATCCCAGCACTTGGGAGGCTGAGGCAGGTAGATTGCCTGAGTTCAGGAGTTTGAGACCAGCCTGGGCAACATGGTGAGACCCTGTCTTTATTTTAAAAATTTTGTTGTTGTTGAAACTTTGCATAGAAAAGGACTTAAAACTTTAGGGAAAATGTCTTTCAATCACTCACTGCTGTTGCAATCATAATATAACAGAATCTGAGAAATATGCAACTTTGAGTAACTGGAGTTTTTTAAAGTGGGAGAGTTAATAGTAGAAGAATGAACATTCAAAGACCATATTCACTTTTATTTTAAACACTTAACAGGAATAGTGATCTGTTGGAAAGTTAATACATTTAATCAAGGCGTGCAGAATGTACTGAGACTTTTTTGGTAACACTCATTCCAATGATGCAGTAAGAAAATATTCTTCAAGGCACAACTTCCAGAAGACATCTATAGAAATAGCAGCATCAAAAAATGTATACAACTTATAAAATTTGTAAAGTTTTCTGAAGAAGATCTTAAGTAAAAAATTTAGTATTAGTAAAGTTTTTAGAAGAGTGCTTGGCACAAAATAAAGATGGAAGAGATGTTTGTTGGATTACATGAAGGATGAAGCATAAACTGCCCAGTATATTCAGTCATTCCGAATTTGAGGCAGTATCCTGGACTTAATTAGGAGTTCTGGCATTTCCTAAATCTATTAGTTCCATTAGTTATTCCAACACGAACACCTAGAAAAGCTTCTACTAAAATATTCAGGTGGACTATTAGAAGCTGTCATTACTGTTCTCTTTGAATGAAAATATTTAAAGAATTTGTTCTAGAAAATGCACTCCAGCCTGGATCTCTGTCTTTAAGGTGGGACTGGCATGGCTAGTCCCTACAAGCTTCCATGATCCGAGTACAGATTTACTGTAGTAAAGAAAAATCTGAGTCAAATGTCTGAAGAACAGGGTGTGATTTAGCTAAAACTGCCAATTTTGTTACAGCATGTTTGGAAAAGTTGCCCCCGAACCGGCTGTCATGAGTATTTCTTACATTAAAATAATTCCCACTGAACTTTTTGAAAGTAAATAGCTGGTATCCAAGAATCTCCCAAAATAAGCCATTGGAAAGTCTCATGAGGACAGGAGTCTTTGTCTCTGGCTCTCACCATAAACCTGTTTTGACTATGGAATGAGAGGGAAATTATCTTTGCCACAGTTTAGCCATACCAGGAGTCTGGCTTTGTGTTTATTCTTACATTTGAAAGCTTTCCCTTAACAAGCTGTCAAATTCCTGGATGTTTTATGAAACATTCTTCAAATAAGTTTTGGATAATAACCTTGATATGATCCAAGTTGTATGTGGCAAATATAAACCTGCTCCAGTTTTACTGTTGGATCTCCTAAAACTCCCATGGATTTGAACTCTGGCAGAGATAAAGCAGATCCCAAGATGGTCTCAGCTAGACAAATGTTGAATAGAATAATTGCTGCCTCCAGTTGCTCTTAACACAAGTATTTGGTGGGGTGGGGAGGAGGACAGGGTGTTGTTTGCTATTCGTGGACAGACTCTTTTCTTTTTCATTCTGCAGATTAACGATAACTAATTAACACTGTAGGGTCCTCAAGGTAGGACACGTGGGTCAGGCCCCCTGTACCTGGACTTGTAATCGTCTCAGATAAGGAGAAAGAGGAAGGAGCACTAGCCACCTGCCTTTAATAGAAACGTTGCTTGGTGTTCTGGCAGGGCTCTGCCGGTCCGCTTTGGTTTGGGTGTGGGGTGGGCAACTTCTCACCAAGAGGTCCTCAGGGAGAGAAAATCTTGGGAGGAGGGGCAGCATGATAGATGAACCATCAGGTTGAAAAAGTTCAAATATGTTCATCCTTGGTCTCATCTTTAATGTAAACAGTTGAGAAATTAAGTTGTTCCTGCTGTGTTAGAGTGCCTCAGTTTCCCCAAATATAGCCATCAGCAGAGAGCACATGTATGTCCTAGGGGCTGCTGCTTACAGCAGAAGATAATGCTCTTGTATGCATCTCTAAGCACAGCATGAAATGAGTCCCTAGTGAGAGGAAGCGTGACCAATGAGTGTCAGATGTTCAGGGTTTCTGTGTGACTCCAGCCTGGGGCAGGAATGTGGCTAGGTTAAGACAGGGTGTAGGGAAAGAAAGGAATTTAAAGGCAACCAGAGCTCCAGCTTAACCAACCCCACAGTATAAAATGCATAAAGAGGCAAGTGGGAACGAGGATCAGTGGGAGGCAGTGGGATAAAACAGTAAGGGTGGGCCGGGCGCTGTGGCTCACGCCTGTAATCCTAGCATTTTGGGAGGCTGAGATGGGTGGATCATCTGAGGTCAGGCGTTTGAGACCAGTTGACCAACATGGAGAAACCCTGTCTCTACTAAAAATACAAAATTAGCTGGGCGTGGTGGCACATGCCTGTACTCTCAGCTACTCAGGAAGCTGAGGCAGGAGAATCACTTGAACCCGAGAGGCGGAGGTTGCGGTGAGCCGAGATCACACCATTGTACTCCAGCCTGGGCAACAAGAGTGAAACTCCGTTTCAAAAAAAAAAAAAAAAGAAGAAGAAGAAGAAGAAAAGAGTGAGGGTGTGGGACAGGGGCCTGGGGAAGATCTTTCCAAGCCATATATGAGAGCTCTTGTTAACTGGCCTGACCACTCACCAGCAGGGTGACCTTGGGTATGTTACTCAACTTTTCTGGGCCTCACTTTCTTCATTTGTGAAATGAGGATGATGAGAGTACCTAGGTCATCAGATTCTTAATGAAGTTCAAATGAATACATGTAAAACATTCAGTTCTGTGCCTGGGAAATAGTAAGTGCTCAATAAACATTAGCCCTTAGTATCTGTGGCTCAGGCTTGTTTTTATGAAGTGGTTTCATTAGTTTACCTACAGTTTGTACTAAGAGAAGGCTCTTTTGGAACATCCAGTGTTTTGGAATACCCAGAGAGGCTCTACTGGGTAGTACTTCATAGTTTGAATAAAATGTATACTTTCAGAGAAAGCTTGGAGATCTTTAAGAAATGTCTTTAAGAAGGATTACACCTGCCACTAAGTGAGAATTAATTTTCTAATTCAGTGTTACAAATAACAAAAACAATTGAAAAAATGACTTTCCTTACATCTGTACTCACTTGATAATATAATAGGACACTTAGTGTCTCCCGCTCTGCTTGTTAAAAAAAAAGGCAATTAAAGAACTTCACAAAACATTCAGTCGCAAAAAGGAAAAAAAAAAAAAAAAAACAGAGGCTGTGCATATCTTGAGAGCAGTTCCTTTCTTCTGTAGGAATGCCTTCTCATTAGATCTCAGTTCAGCCTGCATCTGGGGGTTGGGAGGGTGTTGGTTTGAAACAGACCTCTCTGTACAAATCTACAAAGAGATTTATATGATTTAAAAGCCCACCAGAAGGAGAAAGATGCTATGAACTTTCAAATAACTACATTGTCAAGAACGCATAGGACCTGAAATTTGACTTGTGATCAAGGCCAGCACAGGCTTTTGAGAAACACAGACAAAAATTACTGTAAATGTGATACATTAACTGGTACAGTAAGAGAAGGAGGCCAATACTGTTTTAAAAATGTTTTTTGGATTATTTAAATCCTAAGGAAGTGAGGACTTACTTTCTTATGAGATAGCTAAGGTTAGGTTAACCTTAAACAGGTTAACTTTAGCTTCTCCTTGCCAGAGTAGTGAAAACACTTGGTGCAAGGTCACTTTAGATATAAACCAGGAATAGCATGGAGCCATGATTATTATATTGAAAATATAAATCACAGCAAGCAAATTTTTCTAGAGACTCAGTTACGGATTTGGTCAGGAAAAGAATCGTTGCTGTATTTTCACTAGAATCTAGCTTCATTGGGTAACCTAGGGGCGGGACTAGTACTGAAGTTACTGGAAAATCACTGTTATTTGGTGTTTCTTCTAAAGTCTATCATTAATAATGTCTCTGACAGAAATTAACTCTGTAAAAAAGCACTGTGGAGATCCTGGGTTTTAATCTAGGGTTTTGCAAGTTCATATGCCTGGCAGCGGCCTAAGATGCAGAACGACCAAACTGAAGTGGGTTGTTACCAAACTGTTTGCATTCAACCTTAGTTTTCTTCTTATTAAAAATGTTTTCAGGTCAAATAATTGCTAATGCTTCAATAATAGAAAAAATAAAGTTACAAATCAAATTGCTGTAGTTCATAAGGAAGGAGAGAATTAAAAAGAAAAGAAGTTGAACTCGATCATTTGAAAGTTTAGGGTCAGCACCTGGAAGCTTGGATCTTGTTCATCAGTGACAACGTGATCCTGAATAGACAACTTAGCTTTCCTACATAGGAAACTGAGTAACAGTCTTTCCGGTACACATTAGGAATACTTTGTGAACATTTCTACTATGTTTACACAACACAAAATAAAGTGATTGCTGATTATTTGGTTTAGGTGATCAGTGAAGTTGGCAGAATCAGCCAAGACGAACTTGAGATTTGTTGTCCTTGACTTGCCTGCCTTGATTACTTACATGGCCTTAATAAGCCAAAGGATTGCAGACTTCCCTTTCACTTTGCGCTCAGCAAGTTTGACTGCAGAGTTGTTTTCCTCCCTGGTGGAAATGAGCAATATTTATATTGCTAAGGTCTAAAAGAAAATTTTTAAAAGATGATTAAAAAACTAGAGGGTGGAAAGTTTTAGTTTACTGAACCTCTGCTTTCTTTTTCCTACTTTCTCCCAAAGGGTGCCTCCTCATTTCTTTGCGTCACCTGCTTTGCTTCCAAACCAATGACTCTCAAATTTGTGGGAGGATCAGACTCACCTCGAGGCTGGGCCCCACCCCTAGAGTTTCTGATTCAGCGGGTCTGGAGTGGGACCTGATAATTTGCATTTCTGACAGGTTCCCAGTGATGCTGCTGCTGCTGCTGGTGGTCCAGGCACCACAGTTTAAGACCCACAGAGGGAACTGGCCTCCTGTCAGTTTCTGAATTGCCCTGGTGGCCGTGGATCCCCTCACAGCCTTCATCTCTGCCTTGGGCTCTTGATTCCTTCACTGCCTGTCTCCACTTGGATTCCAGGCCTCTGGGGAGCTCCCAGCTGGGAGCTAACGTGTAGGAGGCCTAACTTCCCCACACCCCCTCAATCACAAAACTTGTATGTTTTTAATTGAAAGGATAGAGAACAAGAGGGATTACAAGCAGGAGTGAATAATGTGCAACTGAAGCTAAATATAATTGTTCTGGAACACTGTTCCTCAACCTTTTTCCTTATCACCCTTCCCCCAGAGGAGACCTTTAGACATTTTGTCTTCCTAATTTCACTCCACCCCAACCTTTACTCAGCTCATGAAATTTAAACTCCACAGATACACCATATATTTGCTTATTTACTGTGGCCATTTGGAGGGCCACAAACCACTATAATATCTAAAATTTTGTTCATCCTCCAAGAACCAGTTATTTGCCGCATTGGATATGATAACATTCCCATTGGCAAATGCGTTTTCTAGTCGAGCAAGGTAAAATCAGCAAACAATGGAAACTGTTGATGAGTTCCTCTGTAGGCACACTGCCCTTGCCAACCTTGCTCCGGTGTTACCGAGGCTTCTCTTGTCTCCTCTGTCTGAGAATGGCCTAGTCTTCAATTTTCTTAGTGCTGCTTCTCTGCTGCTCTCCTTTTTAGAAAAGTCCTATCCCATTCTTTTACCCTCAGGTCTAGAAAGTGATAGAAAGAGGAACAATGAAGCCACCTAAGAGATTTACAACTCTCTGTTTTCCTTTTTAGTTCCTTACCAACTGACTTCAGAGATGAAATTCTGCCAAAGGGGGAAATTATATTAAAGTCGGTACCAGATGCTTCCCTCCTTTTGTCTGACCAGGTAGTCTAATGATACCACAACAGCACTTCCCAAGGTCTGAGTTATTCAATCAAGAATAGCCCCATGGGGACTTTATCAGGACAGTCAACAGCAAGCTCCAACCCTTCAGGAAAGGTCCCCTCAAGGTTTCTTCACTGCTGAGATGTGCAGAAGTTTCTCGTTCTCCCTTTGGATGGGTGAATATGGAACATCTCCTTCACCTCCCTCTCCCAACCTACCCCTCCCTTCCCATACATAAACTCCACAAACACACACGTGCAAGCATGCACAAAGAAAAAGCAACAATTCTCAGAGACTGAACAGTCTAAATTAAGGGCAAGAAACCTTTTTTTTCTAAATACAACTGGGAGTATTTGCCAAATTCCTGTGCCCACAAGGGAGCTAGGCTTTTACATTTTTTTGTGCAGAACACTTTCAGTTCCTTTCTCCTGTAGATAATACTCTAACTCCTGCTGTGAGAAGCCCATTAGAACATCTTGCCAAACAGCAGAACCCTCCACCCCGACTAGAGCTGGAAATTAGGGCTTTTTCTTTACGTAGGGCCATTATTTCCTTTACTCAACTCTAAAGCAGAAGAGGAAGCTTAGGCCTTGTTAGCCTCCTGCCCACAGTAAACACCTGGAGAGAGAATGCCAGGTGGTGTGCTAGGAAAGGACTGTGCTGCTAGTCACATTTTATTAAAAAATGGAAGTCTGTTTTATTAGGATAGGATATGTACTTTTGTGCCTCTTCTAAATGGAAAAATGGAAGAAATATCACTTAATTCACTGGATAAGATCTTACATCTAGCGCAGTTGATGGCTTGCCAGCCAAGACTCAAAAGAGGCAGATGGTAAATGCTTGGGCTGAAAACCATATCTCTAGCAGATTGAAAACGGTGGCTCTATTATAATAGCGTCAACCTGCCATGTTAGTGAGTCCTACTTCCAGGCCTGGGAAAGATGTCAGAGGTATCCTAATTGAGGCTGCTCATCCTATACTGAGGTGTGAGATCCAGAGGGGCGTAACCTGGTTTGTCCAGGGTCAGCCAGGTGAAAAGGAAAAGAGCCAGAGCTCAAAATGAAGATCTTCTGATTCCCACTTGGATGGATTCTTTCTTTCTCTCTCTCTCTCCTCCCCCTGCCCCCACTCCAGACAGGGTCTTGCTTGCTCTGTTGCCCAGGCTAGAGTGCAGTGGTGGATCTCAGCTCTCTGCAGCCTCCCTTCTGGGCTCAAGCAATCCTCCCACCTCAGCCACGCAAGTAGCTGGGACTACAGGCACATGCCACTATGCTTGGCTACTTTTTTTCTTTACTTTTTGTAAAGATGGGACTTTGCCATGTTGCCCAGGCTGGTGGATGGTTCTTTCTACCACACCAGGACATTTCCTGCAATTCCTTCTCTTCCTTTGTTGTAAAGTCAGGATTATGGTTTCTTCACAGATATTATTGAGATGTGTTAAATCTACAATAAATCTAAAAGATCTGTCTGGCTTTAGGCTCCAATTTCCTGAAGAATTAAAATGAGCAGGATGATCTTTTTGGCTTATGAATTGGAGTGGGGTTAAGAGAGACAAAAAAGGAGACCCAGAAGTTTAGGACAGCTTTCCTGTGTTTTCAAAAGCCTCAGAGTGAGAACCCCAACATATCCTCCTATGTCTGCCACATGACCAACATGGAAACTAAGTAAGGAAAAAAGGAAGCTAGGGGTGAGGGCAGGACAGATTTCCCTTTCCTTCTCGAGTTCCTCTTCTAGGATGTGAAACTCTGGAAGCAAGATTCAATGACATCAGCATCTTTGGTGAAAAGGCAGACAGAAGTGGAGGGATTATGGGAGAGGAATTAGCTACCTTGACGTGCCTGATCTAATGAATGCAACATGGGCATCCCACAGCTTCTTTAGTGGAAGCACCATCTGAAGACGGCCTCAGTTGCAGGGGTTGAGCCCAGGTTAAGCTGTAACTTGACCTAATTCAAATTAAAATAATAGTAAACTTTGATTATGAGCCAGGTAAGTGTTGCAGGAAATAGACAAATATAACATGGATTCTGATTTCAAGGGGTTTATTATTATCTAGACGGAGAGAGAGAGAGAGCTTTTTACAAACTACTAAGATGTAAGACAGAATGTAACTGTGCTATTAAAAAGTTAAAAACAAAGTTTTCTGGGAGCCTGAGGCTGTGGCTGCAAATGAGCTCATGGCCAGTATCCTGTGCATCTGGGCCACCATTAGATGTTAGAGAAGGCAGAAGTGAAGGGCCCATGCTAGAGAGTAGGTGGAAGCAGTTGGGAGATTTGGTGATAGAGAGGCTATCCATTGACTGAAGCAGCAGCTACTTCTAACCATTTGTGATCATTGAGGTCAGTTTTCAATTTTAGTTTACATATTTGCATTCCTAATTTTGGTGAAATCTCTCTTCCTACTCACAAATTTGTGCTTGTAAATGACCAGTTGTTCTTTTCACTTGGGCAGTTAAGCAACTAAAGGATTGCATGTGCAAATTCATGCAATTTGGAGACTAACCCCAAATTGGGAAATGGAAAAACTAATAGACAACTGTGAAAATCATTACTAATGTTTTCTTTCTGAACTCAAGAAATAAAATTATTTATTTGATTTATGGAACATGAGAGATGGGGTAGAACATTTCCTTAGACAAATGACATGATGATTTTCTAAGTTGCTTATGCCTTGCTATTTGAGTCAGTAGGGTCTACATTAAAAATGAAAGAATATGGCCACACACGGTGGCTCACGCCTGTAATCCCAGTACTTTGGGAGACTGAGGTGGGCAGATCACGAGGTCAGGAGATTGAGACCACATGGGCCAACATGGTGAAACCCGACTCTACTAAAAATACAAAAATTAGCTGGGCATGGTGGTGCGTGCCTGTAATCCCAGCTACTTAGGAGGCTGAGGCAGGAGGACTGCTTGAACCACAGAGTCAGAGGTTGCAGTGAGCTGAGATCGGACCACTGTACTCCAGCCTGGTGACAGAGCGAGACTCTACGTCAAAAGAAGAAAATAAATAAATAAATAAATGCAACAACAACAACAACAACAAAAACCCAAATCACAAGATCTTGAATGTTTTTGGCCTTTCCATTTCAGTATAAATGGGTCTCAAAATGAAGCCTAAGCACACCCCTGATAGTGAGTTTGAGGTTTTGTATGGCAGAGATGGCCAGTGATTCCCCAAAACTTTACCCTCCTCTTTCCAAAGTGGAGTTGTTACTTGGAGGTGGCTTCTAAGATGCAGCTACATTGTTTAGCATGTCCTACCTTCCTGACTCCTCGCATCCAGGTGGTCATTGATAAGATGTGACAGAAGGTGGGCATGTCTCTTTTTCTAGGCCCAGAGTTTTAAGAAGTGAGTGGGGGGCATCTTCATTTTCTCTTACCCATCTGCTGGCTGGATACACATGGGTGGAACCACAAGATAGGTTTTTAAAATAATCACAAGGAGGAAAGCTGCCTAAAAACCAGGCATCCTTGCATTGAAGTATTACCTGAGTGAGAAATAAAATTCTATTTTTAGGCAAATTGTATTGGTGTTCCCAATTGTCTGCTACCTGTAGAGCCATAGAGGTCCTCTATGGTGAGCTTCCCTGGAGGAAGAGCATCCTTTTTGTCCACCGATGTTGGGGTTAGCCATCTGACATGCTTTGGCTAGTGGAAAGTGAGGAGAAGTGATGTAGACCACATTCCAGCAGAAGCTTCAAGAGCTATTGCATGACTCCACCATTATTCTTTCTCCTGTTCTCATAATAGCATTTAGCCTGGATCCCAGATACAGAAGGGGCATTTAGGCTGCATCCTAGATAAAGAAGACAAGTGGAGCAGAGGGGCAGCTGACACATAGCCAACAGATACCATAGCAAAACAGAAACCTTCGCTGTTGATAGTGGAGATTGCTTGTCACAAGAGAATATCCTAGCAAAAGCTGACCAACAGATTGTGCTAAACCACTGACATTTTAATAGTTATCTAGGATAGCATTTGGTGTTACCCTACTAAACTGGAAGGATTACGTCTGTGGTAAACTGGAGAGTGGGGAACAGTGAACAAGATATCATAAAACACTTTTGTTTTAAAGTACGATTAAATGCAAAATACTCTAATGGAATTAAAAGTCATAGTAAACCAGCCTGAACAACATGGCAAGACGCTGTCACTACAAAAAAATACAAAAAAATTAGCCAAGTGTGGTGGCACGCACCTGTAGTCCCAGGTACTCAGGAGGATGAGGTGGGAGGATCACTTGAGCCCAGAAGTTTGAGGCTACAGTGAGCCCTAATTGTGCTACTGCACTCCAGCCTGGGCGATAAAGTGAGACCCTCTTTCAAAAAAGATTATGAAATATTAATTGACAAATCACAATCTGGTAAAACTGCAAACCAATAAATTCATTTTCAAACACAAATTGAATAATACATCATTAAGGTAGTGGACCACTCTCTGGCTCCATGGAGCTGTCTGACTTCTGATAATTGAAAGTTCTTGGCAGAATCTGAGGAGGTGAGTGTATTGATGCCTAAAGATAGAGATGATCCTGTCAAGATTCCTATGTTTCTGCAACCTCATTACAATCTGACTCTGCCCAAAACCTCTTCATGGAATGTCACAGGAGAGGGATACCAGAAGGGTGCAGATAGGTTGATGCAACAAAGATTCATTTAAACTTGTCATTTTTGCATGAGACTGGACCCTTCACAGGGACTAACTATTGAAGAAAAGGGCAGGGTCACTTTGGAGCTCAAGGACACTTGGAGATGGCATACCTGGTGGGTGTCTGGAGATGGGCTGTTGGAAGGGGTAGAAAGAAAAGCTTGTGATGGAACCAAAGTGAAACCACTGCCCAGAGGCCCTACCCAGCTAATACCTGGGCCTCTTGGGCAGGTCACTTTTATCTCTCACTTGATCTACAGGATGGTTATGAATAAGAGAGGAGTAATTTAAAACAATAATTAAAAAATGTTGTCATAAGAAAAAAATGAAAATATGCTCCAGTAGTTTGAAAAAAAGTCTGTCATATTGTTTTTTTCTTTATTTCATTATGAATTTATTATACCAGGGAATTTATTTCCACAAACAATATGTTTATGAACAATAGTGAAGACATAAACACAGTTATTTGTAAGCTAGAGAATAACAAGGTCCTTGGTGATGTCTGACTGAGTTGCAGAAGACATGAGGTTGCCACCAACAGCTTAGTCATCTCCATGCTCTTCACCACAGGAATGTGGGATGAGGGGTTCTTGTCATATGTGGTGCTACCCGGCTCTTTTAAAAATCTGGTTGGCTCTGTTGCATCATACTCTGGCTGTGGTTTCACTTGAGCAACACTGGTCATTCATTCAACATATTCCATTTGGCGGATAACTTCCATTTTTACCCTAGTGACAGTCTTACAATTACTTAACTTGGCAGCCTCTTTGCGATGTTAATGGATGTTTTCTGAACAGGAAAGGTGGATGGTGACAAGGACCTGGCTGAGCTCCTCACTGCATCTCATATCACATCGCATTTTGGCTGATCATAAAAACACTCCTGAACCATGTCATCAGCTCCAAACTTTGTTTGAAGAAATTTATGTGGAAAGTTAACTATATTATTATGAAACATCTTAATTTCTTCATTGTTTTATTAAGAAATTAAATGTGTGAAAATTAGGATGTTAGTATATCATGGGAGTTGAAACTGTGGCAGCAGTATATAAATTCTATATCTGGGAATGGTTGAGGCCAAGAGTCAGACCATGCAATGCTTAGTGTTGCGGACTTCAGGGAATAAAACAGATTTAATTATAACTAGGTGGCCGAGTGTGGTGCCTGATGCCAATAATCCCAGCACTTTGGGAGGCCAAGGCAGGTGGATCACTTGAGGGCAGGAATTTGAGACCAGCCTGGCCAACATGGTGAAACTCTGTCTCTACTAAAAAAAATACAAAAATTAGCCAGGCAAGGTGGTAGGCTTCTGTAATCCCAACTACTCAGGAGCCTGAGGCGTGAAAATCACTTGGAGCTGAGGTACAAAAATTGCTTGAAGCCGGGAGGTAGAGGTTGCAGTGAGCCTAGATTGCCACTGCACTCCAGCCTGGGCAATAGAGTGAGACTCTGTCTCAAAGAAAAAAAAAAAAGATAACTAGGCAATGACTTTTGTCCCTTTCTTTCACTTGTAAGGTAGTTAATAAAGAGTAAAGTCCACCTAGTTACTACCAAAAATGCATTTAAATGTGTTAAACTACAGCAAAAGATTTATTCTTTTAAAATGCATTGAACTGCTTTAAAATACGCAAAATATTTATTTTTTTTGAATACGAAATCTTGGTATCAACATAGCACAAGTATTGTGATTTGAACTTTATATTTTGTTGGAAGTGTCTTTGCATTTGTATTACTATTATGTACTTCCAGCCTGACCTTTCTCTTTTCCTAGAAGAGCAGATTGGAGTTAGAGGTAAGGGAAGTGGTAGAACGGGAGACTATAAAATTGATGAACAGCCTGTAGGGACACAAGAAACTAAATATTGATCTTTGTTCTTTCAGTGAGGACTCTTGTGTTTCTAAGGATGTCATTACAGCCATGGCAGTATTGGTTCATCTGATCTGCTATTCAGCTGTGGTTCCTCTCAGCACTGAAAGGATGCTTTGTTCATGGGGGTCAGCTGATGACCAGGGAGTTTTTCTAAAGTAAGACTTATAGTGAGAAAATTCCTCTCCATGTGTTATGTGAGATATTTGGGGTATATAGGACTCTGAGGTAAGGAATACAGTTTGCTTTAAAAAATGACACAACTAAAAAGGATGCCATAGCTTATACATTAAAATTAGTGTTATCCTTCCAGGAATCATATTGGGAGACATGAACTTATCCTAGTAAAGACACCATTTTGTGAAGCATTTTGGAACTCTTTATCTTAGAGTTGCCTTCAGAACCAAGGTTAGGGTCTGTAGACCACTTGGGACTAAATACTTAGTGTTTTACTTCAATTTTTAGCCATGACACAGAAGGTTGATTACTTGTTTTTCTCCCCTCTAGATTTAACTCCAAATAACTTGGGATATTTTTAAAAATTAAATCTATTAATTTATTTATCTATTTTTTCATTTTTTAATAAGTACTTATTAAATGCCCCTTCATGTCAGGCTCTGTGTTAGAAGTTGAGGATTCTCTGATGCATAAGACAGAAACAGTTCCTGCTCTGTTGAAGCCGATATCATAAGAAAGACAGACCAAAACCCTGGCAACAACATCTAACAAACAAATTAATAAAACAATTCAGAGTTGGGATAAGAGGTATGAAGGCAATGGGTAAGGGACTGAGCTGGAGAAATAACAAGAAGGGAAAGGTGGGATGGGTTGGAATGGGAATGGTGACATTTCAGCACAAATTCCGCCTTAAAGGAGGTCTATTTGCCACCACTGGGAGTATTGACATGAATAAGCTTTATTTTCAAAGGACAAATTTCTCGATTGTGTAGATATCTTTCTTTCTTTGTAATTAAGAAGTTCTCTGTGGGGTGACATTTTGAGACCATGTGAATTTTCTGTTTTCTGACAATATTTTAATGCTAAAAGATTTACCTAGTTTCATAGCTACTAAGTCACAGAACCATGACTGTGATAGGAAGCTATTCTCAGTCACATGGACTTCTACTCCACCATGCTTGTCCCATTCACAGGATATTAATATTTCAGGACAGGTTTGGAGAAGTCAGGGTGCTAAAAAATCTAGGTGCTATTTAGAACTTTATAGTTTATTAAATGAATTGAATAAGAAAAGTTTCATTAGAAGTTCTCATTCTGTGGGAAATAATTAGATCTCCCTTGATGTGGCTAAGGAATAAATGGCAATACTACTAGAAAAGTAAATTATTGCTATTGTAACTCAAAATAAACAAACAGATATATAGCCAAATTTCCTGCCCCCAAAGATTCTCAAACAAGCTTGGATCCTGTTTCTTTTGCCTTTGTCACTTTGAATGTCGGTGTAGATTCACTGGACAGAGACTCTATGTTACGCATGAGTAACAATATCTTTAGAATCATTAACCATAACTTTATATCAGGTGGATTAATGTTCACTTTTATTTTTTAAAACCAGGCTGGGTGTGGTGGCTCATGTCTGTAATCCCAGCACATTGGGAGGCTGAGGTGGGCAGATCACTTGAGGTCAAGAGATCCAGACCAGTCTGACCAACTTGATGAAACCCCTGTCTCTAATAAAAATACAAAAAACTAGTTGGGCGTGGTGGCCTGTGCCTGTAATCCCAGCTTCTCGGGAGGCTGAGGCATGAGAATTGCTTGAACCTGGGAGATGGAGGTTGCAGTGAACCGAGATTGTGCCATTGCACTCCAGCCTGGGTGACAGAGCAAGACCTTGTCTGAAAACAAACAAACAAACAAAAAAAACAAAAAAAAACACACCGTGGTGGCTTTTATTTGAATCAAATCCCTTTTACTGAGTCTTTCTAAACCTTAGGAGCTGTCCCAAAGACTTCCTGTGGCAATGCAGTCTGTGGGATAATTGTATTAGGATAATAGGGTTGAAATATTTCATAATTTAATGAGTTTGTGGATTTCTTATTCCCAGAATTAAAAAGAATCTCTGTGAATGTCAAATTTAGTAATTATCAAACTGAACAGAATTTGGCTCTATTTAACCAACTAGCACACACTCTGCAGATAACAGCATGATAAGTTATTTATAAAGAGCCTATTCCCCCTGCTCCTCCCCTTAGACACCAGAAATTCATTAAGTGTAAAGTCTTACATAATTCTGTAAATAAACTCACTTATCTGGAATGTTCTGAGTGTCTAAATTAGGTATTAAAGAAGATATGTTATTCTTTTGGGACAGGCTTGGGCTTTCCCTAAAATGTAGTGGCTAGGTAAGGCCCAGAACACAAACTGTCTAGAGTTTGATGGAATTTAATGAATAACAACAACAACAATAATAAAACACCAACTCCCTGTGGTTTGAGAGCAATAAACAATTGAATTCTTGAGAGAGAGATGAAAATAGGATCTAGTCCTTAAGAGGCCTAAGGCCTAGCAGATTCCTTCTGGCCTTAGGTTACATACATTTGAGTTGATTTGGATTAGAAATACGAAAGTAGAAATTTTGCCTTTAATTACAATTTTTTTTCAGTAGTACTCTTGCTAAATGTCCAAAGAAATAGAGAGCTAGATAATAATAATAGCTTACATTCATGTCGCAAGTGTTTTACATGGATATCTTTTAACCCTCACAAATAACACTATAAGGGATACTATTACTATTTTTCCCTTTTGAAAGATGAAGAAACTGGGATCCAGATATTCTAGGCAATATCCTGCGGAATAATCTGGCTGCAAGCCCAAACAAACAACGACTGCAGAGTCTGAGATGATGAGGACAGGTAATACCATCTCCCAAACTCTGCTGCCTCTCCATTAAGGGGTAGCAGATTGATAGCAGGAACTTTTCATAGGAGGATCACTAAGTGCTTTGCTTGAATGCAATGATAACTTCCCCCAGCAATCCTTTGGTGTGGTTTATAGTTTTGTCTTGTTTTTGAGACAGAATGTCACTCTGTTGCTCAGGCTGGAGTGCAGTGGTACGATCTCAACTCACTGCAACCTCCACCTCCCAGGTTCAAGTGATTCTCCTGCCTCAGCCTCCCAAGTAACTGGGATTAAAGGCATGCTCCAGCACGCCCAGCTATTTTTTTGTATTTTTAGTAGAGAAAGGGTTTCACTATGTTGGCCAGGCTGGTCTAGAACTCCTGGCCTCAAGTGATCCACCTGCCTTGGCTTCCCAAAGTGCTGGGATTCCAGGCATGAGCCACCGTGCCTAGCAGGCCGAAGTGCGGTGATTCCGTCTCGGCTCACTGCAACCTCCGTGTCCCACGTTCAAGGGATTCTTATACCTCAGCCTCCCAAGTAGCTTGGATTACAAATGTGAGTCACTCCACCCACCTTGCCTGGTGTGGTTTAAAAACCAAAAACTGGGTCAGATGCAGTGGCTCACATCTATAAACCCAGTACTTTGGGAGGCTGAGGTAGGATGATCACTTGAGGTCAGGAGTTTGAGATCAGCCTAGCCAACATGGTGAAATCCCGTCTCTACTAAAAAAAAAAAAGAAAAAAAAATTAGCCAAGCATGGTGATTTATGCCTGTTATCCCAGCTACTTGGAAGGCTGAGGCAGAAGAATTGCTTAAACCCAGGAGGCAGAGGTTGCAGTGAGCCGAGATTGTGCCACTGCACTCCAGCCGGGGCAACAGAGTGAGACTCCATCTAAAAAAAACAAAACAAAACAAAAAAACAAAACCAAGAACTGACTAGAGGCCCATCAAATGCAAAAATGATTTGTGTTAAGGCATTCCTTGCAAAACTGGCAGATAGGGGCAGAAAGACAAGAGGCTCTTCACTTCTGAGACTTCACCAATGGCCAGTGTCTCTTCTGAACTCCACATAGTCAAAGACAAATAGCATTTCCTAGTCAGTGTATGCATTTGCTACTCCTGCATTTCTCCCTAGGGGCTAACATTCCTGGCAAAGAAAAATAAAGCCAGGATCATAGCCATAGAAACCAGATCATAAAATTGCTTCCTATCTGAATTCACATTCTAACCTTTCTTTAGTGCTTTCATAAACCATCCCAGACTGATAGAATTATCTTTTTTATGACTCATGGACATATTTTACTTTGCCATTTTTATCCTCTTTACTTTGAGGGAGAAGATCAGATGATGAAGAAGATTCACCCTGTAGTGCTACATAAGATTTTATTTTACCCGAACATGTGGACTATGGACCTAAAAAAAGAAATATGTTCAGCTTAGTATTATGTATAAGAAATACTTTTTAAAGTTAAAAAAAAACATAATCCAGTGATAACACTTATTTATTTAAAAAGCATTTGTTGAATTCCTTCTAGGTGTCAGTAGATTCTGATGATACAAAAATAAATAAAACATCATTCCTGTCCTCAAGACACTGATACTTTTGTGTGTAACACTGTGTGACAATTCATCTGGGCCTTCCTGAGACAGTCATGGTTTACACCTGTTTTCCCAATATAAGTATAAATAGCACCCCCTTTCACTCTCAAGTGTCCCTTTTTAGATGATAAATTATATATACCCTAGTAATAATATTTCCCACTAGATGATGTTTTCAAAATACTTGTAATTTCTGGATATAAATAAAAAGTACAAACAGCGAAGGCCCAAAAATGTACTTGACACTGTCTTCATTTTGGAATCACTATTTCTGTCACTGTCAGTTTAAGTCAGTTCATTGGGAAACTGTGAACTTAGTTCACATTTTTGATGTGCTTTTACATTATTTTAAAAAATGCAACTGCTGTCCAATCTCTATAGGGACAAAGAAATGAATGGCTAGAGAACTTAAGAAGATGAGAGAATACTGCAATAAATGGAGATCATAGTATGTATCACATCATATACTCAACTCCAGTTTTGGTACAGGCCAAAGGGCAAGAGCAGTTTCAGGTAGAGCAGCCAAAGCCATGGCTGGAGGCAATTGTTGTCAAGGACCTCTGATCTGAGAATTCAACCTGGCACGCGTCTTTCCCTCAGACTCTGGTTTCTACCCCATTTCTAAAGACACTCGACTCAATGGTTTTTAAAAATATCCACAATGGACTTTGTGAAAGGTTGGTGTCTGCAGAACTTCTCATTACACATCATTCTGTGTACTGTTGTCTGACTATATATACATATGTATTTTGATATTGAAGACAGACTATTTTTAGTTTCTTTTGGATATGTTTGGAGAAACTCCTAACTGTTGCTATGCTGCTATGGAAACGGTATCCACGTATACTGACATGTTTACAGTTGCTTAAAACACTATAAACTTTCCAGGGCAAAGGCAAACAGCTTACTTCTATCAGAGTTGCTCCATGCTTTCCTTTCTTTATTAGTTTATTTATTACTCTCAGACCCATGTTGGAATCTGTTTCATCTTTGCCTGCATTAAAGAGATTTTTTCTTTGGATATTCATTTAATTGATTTCACATTCGCAACTATAGTGAAACATTTTCCCCGAAATCAGAAATATTCCTTGTTAGGAATTAAGAATTGAATATCTGGTAGGTTCCCAGATGAAAAATGGAAAGAATACTTCTTGAGAGTGTTGACAATTGAGCTAGAATTTTCAAGCGTAGGAGACTTTGATAGTGCTTAAATGTAATGATTATAATTATTATTTGTGTATACAAAATGAATGTAAGGACTATTCTAATCGCTAGCAAACGTGCAAGCCTAAAAAGAAGTTTTATGGCTTTTTTCAAGCATAGGAAAAACTAGGTGGCTGAGAATCTTTACAATTTTTGGAAAAAAGAATCTTAACAAAGCCACAGGAATGAAAGTGAGTAAGAACCTGTTTGTTTGAAGACATCAGAAAAGTGGTTTTTGTTGGGGCTGTTTTCTAGGAGTCAAAAAATATTTGAAAGTGGAATCTATAATTGTGACTCATACAGCAGTGGGTCCTGATTATATAAAAAGGCACGCACACTCTAGTAGAGCATATTTTTTCATAGAATTTTAAACCCAGAGTACTTTTTCCTTTAAAATATCTTTACCAAATTTGATACCTATTTGGCGTCAGTATACAGTAAAAGAAATTTAGGCTGTCATAACGGAGTCTACTTTCCTCTGTCTTCTACTGAAATCTCCTTTTTGTCATCTTCTTGAAATGGTCATTTACAGTCACACATAAAAAACAAAACACCAAATAGAAGTTCTATGGGAATGGGAATGATTCAAGGAGACCTGGTTGCAGCAGGGACCTGGGCCCCTTGCTTGCATCTGGAGATCAGGGCTCCGTAGAGCCAATACTTCCCCAACCCCATTCCCCTTCCACCACACACACACAGGCCCCTTTCCAGCAGTGTTTATATGCTTTATGCTTTCTCTGCTTCAGCTGATCAGAGGATATTTCATTCTAAGCCTTTCACAGGACAACGTTTATGTGATTTTTTTTTTCCTCTCTGTGGGGAGGATTCCTCCCTGCCTCTCGGAGCTTAGCAGCACTAAGAAATGTGACCCTAAAGTCACATTTAGATTAAAACCCAGTAAAACCTGATGGGCTTGCTACAGCAAGTAACTGTGAGGGACACTCACAGTATGATGACTGTGGCTTGCTAGTCTACCATGGGGACAGGAGTGAGGGTGGGTCACAGGAGGTCCTAACGGGGAGGTGAATCTGCCTTAGCAAGCAGCTCATGTCGAGAGGCTGGGTGTTGCGGCATTAATTCTCCTGGGCTGGGAGCCTGGGCAGGGTGAGTGTCATGTGGCTGTGGCAACTGGGCCCTTTTGGGGTTACCCTCAGGATCAGGATGAAAAGGGGGAAGTCAGGCAGGAGCAGCAGCGCGGTTTGTGCAGAAAGCACCCCAGGCGGCCACGAACTGGCTTGCTCCATTCAGATTTCTCTTAAACAGCAGCTTTCCGTTTCTGTTCTGTGGCCTCTGAGGGAATTTCCCAAATTAACCTTCTCTGAGCTTTCCTGAGGAACAGTTTTTCAGGGCTGGTGGGGGAATTTCCCCCTTTTGACCACACTGTTGCCCGGAGATTTATTGCTGCTCTTCATCTGGGGATTTTCTCACTGGCATTTTGCTACTTCCTGTTTCCCAAGCATCTCTGCTCTCTGGGAACTGAAGAGTTATCAAGAGAAGGGGACAAACAGCCTTTAGGAAACAGGGAAGGAGGATGTATTTAATACAGTGGTGCTTTTCTTTCCCTCCTTTAGTTCTTTGCTACAGTGAGATTAGATTTGAAAATCAGGCCCAGGGATCTTGCTGAGAGCTTTGGATTGATTACGCTACATGTTCCGCAGGAACTTGACTTGTATGGTGTAATCACAAATCACATTAGTGATTGGTTTTTTAGAATGTCTTTCCTGTATTTGGGATGGATAGAAACTCCTGTGTTAAAAGAAACCGGTAAAGAAATCATTACTCCTTTTACTTAATGAAAATGCGCTACCATTTGTTGAAGCTTCCTGTGTATCAGCCATGGCACTGGGGCTTTGCATACATTTCTCGTTTGATCCTGGCAACAACCTGGAGGAGTAGGGCTTATTCAGACTTGTTTAATAGATGAGCAAACCAAGGCTCTAATGGGCCCTGGGAGGTGAGCTGACAGCCACATTTTCCCAGCTGATGTTAAGCAGAGCTCCAATTCTGTGGGTTCCCAAAGCTTATGCTCATATATACTCAGCTAGAAATTTTTTTTGAATTGGGGATTTGTTTCATGTATCTTTTAGGTGCTATTACCAGCAAAGTAGTGGTAAAGACCCTGCGAAGAAGCAGATCCTCAAAACCAGGGGTAAGAATATTTTAGGGAGCAGTATTGATAGTCCTTGACCTAACCCTGTGCACTTGCTAGGCCCTTTTGCTGTGTCAGCTGGAAAAGGCTACTGACTTGAAAGGTGATATAAAAGAAGCTTCAGTCAAACCAGTTCATTAGTTCTTTCTTTTGAGAACTTTTCCACCTAACCACTGCTGTCACCTTGCTACTTCCTACCCTAGCTTTGTACATTTTATCGAGGGTATTGGAAATAATTCCCCTGGGGACAGGTTCCAGAATCTCTCTGGTCCTGCTCTGTGGAAGTTGACATCTAGGAAAAACAATGTTCTGGAATTGACCTGCCTCCTTGACTCCTGATGCTCTTGAGCCATCTGTGCATGCATGTGTGCACGTGTGTCTGTGTTCTTGTGGTATGAGGTTCTCAGAGAGATGGATTATTAGCCACAGTTGACCTTTGCAAAGTTCTCCAAGTATTAAATATTTTCACTTCCACTGGAGAAGTGATCAGCATACACAAGGGCGTTGGAAGCAGCATGAGGAGTGACGTGGCAGTTCCTGGGAGTTCCCGAGGAAAGGGAGTACGACACCCTCATTGGTGCTTGCTTCCTGCACGCGTTGCAGCAGCTCTTCCTCTCCAGGGTCTGTCTCAGAGGGCTCCTAGCTGTATTGTCTTCATCCACATAGTGAACTCTGATAACCACCAAATGTTGAGAGTTTACTAATTGCCAGATAATTTGCCTGCATTAACTTAACTTGATCCTCACCCATGAAGGCAGGCAAAATGATTCTCTTTTAAAAATAAAACAAAAAACAGTGAGAAGACCAAGGCCCTGGAGGGTTAAAAGGACCCAAAGCTACCTAGCTAGTAAGTCAAGGGGTTGAGATTCAAATATTGGCCTGTCTGATGCATAGTTGTGGCTTTAATATTAGGGCTAGAGTTAGGTGAGTAGAGTAAATCTTATTTGTTTTTTAATCACTAGGAAACTATTTCATAGCCTTGAAGTGGCAAATATACAGGCTGTGTTATCATTTCAAATGATCAGGTGGTAGAAAGAGAACATGATCCAAATCAGCACAATGCCCAGGCCAGGGAAAGAACATGGCACAACCCAGAGGGCCCTGGATTGATCAAAAGTAGTATTTGGTAAAGGGGGTGCTGACCTTCTTTTGTGCTAAAAGGGACATAGTTTTCTTATCTTCATTGTTTCCAGGGCATCTTCTTAGTGGTGGCTCTGCAACTGGAGAGGGCTAAACAAGCAATGCCAGGTTTAGGCTTTCATCCTATTCTGTTTGAGAAAAAAACAAACAAGTCTTCTCCAATCTAGTACTTTACAACACTTCCTAATTAAGCAGCCAAGAATCTGTCTTTCAATGTTTACGCCCAGTCACTGGTACACATTATAATCAAAATCCCTTTCCCTTCAAAGCAGAGTATCACTGCCTTTCCCACTATTCTCCTGCAGAAGAGCAGGGGAAGGAAGCACCAGGGGCTGTCACAGAGGTAGGAGACAAGTTCTGCTTCCCATGCCCAGTGTGCTGTACGCCTCTCATGTATCACATGGGGTCCTGGTGTGCAAGAACCTCAAGAAAAGCACAGCTGTGTCTTGGTGGCAAGAAAGGCACTTCCATTAGGAGTCTCTCCAAGTTCTAATCCTTACCCTTCTCTCCCAGTGCCACATCTTAATCAGTTTCAATCCCTTGAATGTTGTCCCTGCTCATTCTGTGCTGCTATAACAGAATACCTGAGACTGGGTAATTCATAAATAACAGGTTTCTTACAGTTCCGGAGGCTGAGAAGTCCAAGGTCAGGAGCCTACACCTGGCATGAGCCTGTGTGCTGTGTTATCCCTATGGCAGAAGGCAGAAGAGCAAGACAGTATGAGAAAGATAGATGGTGAGGAAAGGGGCCTGTCTTTTAAAGTTATCTTTTTATTTTTTTGAGACCAAGTTTTGCTCTGTCACCTAGGCTGGAGTGTAGTGGCCCAATCTCAGCTCACTGCAACCTCCACCTCCCAGGTTCAAGCGATTCTCCTGCCTCAGCCTCCTAAGTAGCTGGGATTACAGGCACATGCCACCACTCACGGCTAATTTTTGTATTTTTAGTAGAGATGGGGTTTCATCATGTTGGTCATGCTGGTCTCGAACTCCTGACCTCATGATCTGCCCGCCTCAGCCTCCCAAAGCACTGGGATTACAGGTGTCAGCCACTGCGCCTGGCAAAGTTATCTCTTAAAGGTTTTGCTTCTCAATGCTATTGGATTGGGGATTAAGTTTCCAACACATTTTCCAACACAATTTTGTGGGACACGTTCAAACCATAACAAACATAAAAATCAAACCAAACTATACAAAAATACTCCCAAAATATTTTTTCTTTTCAAATTAGAAATGACCTCATGTCAGTTTCTTCATGGCCTATGAAAAATGGTGTGGTGGCACTCCTGGTATATGGGAGTTTGGCAGCAAACAGAATTACCCTCTTCAAATTCTACCAGAGCACAGGTAGATTAGGGGAATTTTCTAGTCCATTGCTACCTGTGTACCAAGAACAACTGGTTTAGAGGGCTCTGGCTTGGTACGACAGGGGAAATCCATACTGCTAAAACAAGCTCTTACTACATGAAATCTGGGCTCTAGTAAAATCTTGCAGTACTACTGACTCAAAATGTATTTATTTGTTTCTTTGTTTATGACAGACTTTTGCTCTGTCACCCAGGCTGAAGTGCAGTGACTCAATCTCGGCTCACTTCCACTTCCACCTCCTGGGTTCAAGTGATTCTCCTGCCTCAGCCTCTCGAGTAGCTGGGACTATAGGCACCTGCCACCATGCGCAGCTAATTTTTATACTTTTAGTAGAGACAGGGTTTTACCATGTTGGCCAGGCTGGTCTCGAACTCCAGACCTCAAGTGATATCTGCCTCGGCCTCCCAAAGTGCTGAGATTATAGGCATGAGCCACCGTGCCTGGCCTCTGACTCAGAATTTAGCATCACTTTCTTCCATTTCTATTCCTATGGATTAAAATGTAAAATGTCCAGTGGCAAGTTAACATATTATTTGAACTTAATACAATTCTCGATTTCTTCATTCCTTAATTTTTCTTAAAAGACAAAATGTTCTATTCTTTTAAATAGTTCTTGTTCTTACCCCTGATGGTCATGGGCAAAGATTCTTATTTCCAAGTGGATGAGAGGGAACCCTTTATATTTTTGATCATGGATATGATTAATGTGCTCATCCACACTCTTGCTCCCTATATCCATCAACTCTTTGGCTCTGTTGTTGCAGGTGCATTGCGTTGGCTAGTCCTAGAACTTCTCCAATTTGCAGGTCACCAGGGCCTGAGGATGCAGCTCCCCCTGCACTACTTTTTCTGCTTCATGGAGGCATGGTTGCCCCCCGTGGGAGCTGGCGCTGCATGGGAGCAGGAGGCCCTGCATCCTCCTCATGTTCTGTCTTTCCGCCACCTCCTAGACCCAACACCGTGCTGTGCCTATCTCTCCAGTGCCCAGATGAACCCAGGAGGGAATACCTACCCCTTCATCGGCACTTCCTGGGCCATCACTGTCATTGCAGTTCCCAAAACTAGTGTCCTTAACCATTCTGCTGTAATACAGCTGGAACATTGCTAGCACAGACATAAGTTTTCCTCACAGTGCTTTAATCTTAGGGATAATTATAATACTGAAAATTGGTAGTTACTAGTAGTTTTAAAAATGTCATTAGCAATACATTCTTTTCTGTAGTATATTAAACATAATTACATTTATTCTTACAAAATGAAACTACTTACATAGCAAGGCAAGGAATGATCTGTGTCAGTGAAAAGCATGAGATAAAACATATTCTTTTTACTTAGAGATGATCTTTACTATGATTGTGGGTGCAATAAATGTTATATCTTTTAGAGGATATTTTCAGAGCTCTTTAAATTAAATTAGATTTTTTAAATGTGAGTTTCAGAATATTAGCAGTGACTTAGATACCATGATATGTCTTAGGTATAGTTTGAATAAAGAGCAGAATAGCAAACAATTCCTGCTCTTCTTACCTCTCTAAAAAAGAAAAGTCTTAAAAACAAACACACATGTGCCTTTAGGTTTGAAATTAGCCTTTGTTATTAGAACAAAACACTAAAATTACAGTCAAAATTAGTCACTAGAGTTATATCTGACTTTTAAGACACTCTTCCTCCTCTCTGTCTTCCTCACACTCACAGCACCCACATACCGACTCACTCTCTTTCCCCATTGTACAGTATTATTGGAAGTAAGACGCTGGATGCTAAGAGCTGCAAGGTCTTGGGTATAAGTAGCAAAGGTTGCTGTGCTTATGCTTCATGACAGTGCTCCTCCTGAGATAAATGGTAGCATCCTGAGAAGGGTGGAAGTGAAGATCCTAAAATATGTATCAATTTGAGAAGGTCTCTTTTGCATTTCCTTCCCTCCTTCCTTCCTTCCTTCCTTCCTTCCTTCCTTCCTTCCTTCCTTCCTTCCTTCCTTCCTTCCTTCCTTCTTTCCTTCTTTCCTTCTTTCCTTCCTTCCTCCCTCCCTCCTCGATCTGTTACCCAGGCTGGAGTCCTGTGGCATTCTCAGCTCACTGCAACCTCTGCCTCCCAGGTTCAAGTGATTCTCTTGGCTCAGTCTCCTGAGTAGCTGGGATTATAGGTGTGCACCAACATGCCTGGCTTATTTTTGTATTTTTAGCAGAGAGAGGGTTTTACCATGTTGGCCAGGCTGGTCTCAAACTCCTTACCTCAAGTGATCCACCTACCTCGGCCTCCCAAAGTGCTGGGATTACAGGCATGAGCCACACTGTGCTTGGTCTGCACAGTTTCTGTTATGATGGAGATGATTTTATAATCTCTAAAAAGACCTTGTACAGAAAAGAGAATTCACAGTTAATTCCATTGTGAATAGTTTTCCAGTAATTTTCTAGTAATTACATAGTATTTAGTAGCCATTTGTTAGAGATGTTTGCCTGTCTGGAAAAATAGGACATTCATTTAGCAATTATTAATTTTACATGCTAATACATAACAAAAACATTTAAGAAAAATGGGGCTACATTCCCACTTCTTTGCATCCCCTTTTGAAAACAGAATTTTTCTCAAGGGTTATCAATATTTGCTGCCTCTAATTTCTTTTTATTGCCTCTTAAACTTTTTCCAAACAAGTTTTTCTCCCATGAATGCTCTTGAGACTTGTCTTTTCAAAGTCACCAATGACTTACACTTTTCTGTTTTTTGAGACAGATTCTCACTCTTTCACCCAAGCTGGAGATCAGTGGCAGGATCTCAGCTCACTGCAACCTTCACCTCCCGGGTTCAAGTGATTCAAAAGAAGCTGGGATTACAGGCATGTGCAACTATACCTGGCTAATTATTGTATTTTTAGTAAAGATGGGGTTTTGTCATGTTGGCCAGGCTGGTCTCGAACTCCTGGCCTCAAGCAATCCGCCCACCTTGGCCTCCCAAAGGGCTGGGATTCCAGGTGTGAGCCGCAGTGCCTGGCCTGACCTACACTTTTCTAAGTCCATTGCTCACTTCTCAGGCAACATCTGAGGTGTGTGTCAGTAGCATCTGACACAGTGATGACTGACTTTTCTCTGAAACAGCTTTTTTACTTGGCTTTTAGCACAAACCCTTTCTTCATTTTCCTCCTCCTCCTCACCTCCTTCTCAGACTCCTTTGCTGATCCCGCCTTTTTCCTCTGACCTCATAATCTTAGTCCTCTTCTCCTCCTTACTCACCTTCTTGGTGATCTCACCTGGTTTCATAGCCTTAAATATCACCAGAAGCTGTCAGATATGCACCTCCAGCTCAGACTTCCCTCCTGAACTCCAGACCTTTATCCAGCTGCCTGCCTCATGTATCAAACTTAACAAGTTCAAACCTGGACTTCTGTTCTTCCCTTTGAAGATGGCTCCACTCCCAGTCTGCACCCCCTCAGTTGATGGTGACTCTATTCAAACCCTTTAGAGTCTTTCTGGACTCCTCTTTCTTTTTTCTTTTCTCACATCTGAATCTTGTCGGCTTCCTCTTCAAAATATATCCCACGTCCAACCGCTTCTCACTCCCTCCACCGCTGCCTCTCTGTTGCAATCCGTTGTCATCTCTCCCTTGGATTACCACATTCACTGCCTCATAAGTCTCCCCACTTCTACCCTTGGCACACTGTGGGATTTGGTGAGAGAGATGCTTCAAATGTGTTGGTTCATTGTTTTCACACCTCTGCTGGAAAACTCACAATGGTTCCCTGTTTCATTCAGAGTAAATACAAGTCCCTACAAAGGCCTACACCACCCAGATGACCAACTCCTCATTGCCTCTTTGGCTTCAACTCCTGCTAACCTCACCTTCACTCATTCCACACCAGCCATACTGGTCTCCTTGCTGTTCCTCAAACACCCCAGCTATGTCTGTTCCTCAAACACCCCAGCTATGTCTGTTTCTCAAACACCCCAGCTATGTCTGTTCACTCAGCCTGGGATGCTTTCTCCCAGAGCATATGACCCACCCCTCATCCTCATCACTTGTTCACTCAGTTCTCACCTTCTCAGCAAGGCCTCCCCTGCTGCCTCTCTGAAACTGGACTTGCCTTCCCTCTCCATACCCGGCACTTCTGATGCCTTACCCTGGTCTAATATTTCCTTTTCCCATAGTATTTATCCCATCTAATATCCTATTGAAATTACTTACTTACTTACTGTGTTTATAGTTTGTTTTATGTCTTCTACCTAGAATGTAACCTCTATAAAGACAGAGATCTTTTGTTGTTGTTCACTGATGTGTTCGAAGCACCAGATCAATGTCTGTCATGTGGTAGGAAATCAATAAATATGCTTGAATGAATGAAAGTTCAAAACTTCAGAGGCAGGAACAACAAAAATGAGAAAAGTCCATAAAAATCCTATCTGTGGGCCCAGCATGCTGGCTCATGCCTATAATCCCCGTGCTTTGGGAGCCCGAGAAAGGAGGATTGCTTGAGTCCAGGAATTCGAGACCAGTCTGGGCAACATAGTGAGACCTCATCTCTACCAAAAAATAAAATAAAATACAAAAGTTAGCTGGGCTTGGTGGCATGTCACTGTAGTCTTAGCTACTTGAGAGGCTGAGGCAGTAGGATTGCTTAAGCCCAAGAGTTTGAGGTTACAGGGAGCTATGATTGTGTCACTGCACTCCAGCCTGAGCAACAGAGAGAGAACTTGTGTCAAAAAAATCCCAAGAAACCAAACCAAAACAAAACACATCATGTCTGCATTGATTCCGTGAATTTAAAAGGATTTTTTCTCTTCCCGATAACACAAATAAGCATATGACTTTGCAAATTTACATATTAAAAGCACCCATGACAGGTTATTCAACTGTTGTTTTTGAAGAACTCAGTAAGTGCCTTTTTTTTCCAACCCTTCTTTTTTTTTTTTAAATCGATAAACCTCCTTTTAAATACTCAAATCATCTGGGTATTTATACTCTGAAGGCATCAGAAAGGCATGTAGCTAAAGGATAGAACTGATCAGGTTTCACAGTCAAAACAACGCCTCAACATTGATCCTACACGATCTTTGAAGGACAATACTCATGGCTCCCATGTGGAGAGTGCTAGTGTCCACAGCCCTGGGTAGAGGCTTGAATTCCTGTGACTTGTGTTTTCAGCTGAAAACAGTAATCCCACCTCTTTTCAAGTGGGATTCTGATCTGTAAGTTGGATTGTGGGTAAAACCATTGACTACAACTGGTCCAGGTCTGATGACCACTGTAGCTGTTACATGTTTATATTAATACTTCTCTTTTTTGAGACATTTCAAGTACTTTTCTCAGTATTATAAGGTAGACTACAAGTACAAATGACTCAGTATTTCTGAGGCTACTTAAGAATGTTTTCTGGTAAACCTCGCCACTACATCATAGGTACACATTAAGTGACAACATGGTTTGTATATTAGCTAAAAAGGGCCATTCATCTCACTGCCCTCACTGGAAGACCTAAAATATTCCAAGATATTTTATTGTGTAATTTTCACCCATGCCCTTTTCCCTTCTCCTAGAAGACTTAGGTGAATTTGCTATAATAACTGTGTTATGCTATGATAGATAGAATCTGTGTTATGATAAAATAGTTGATTTCTGTTTCTAAAAAGTAACTTTTAAAATTTATAATGGAGGTTATATTACTTAAAGTAGCTTTATTTGAAGAAATCAAAATTCATCACTCAATTTTCAATACTAGGGCTTGAGATTACTGTTGAATTTTTAAATTCAAAACATTAGAGTAATATAATTATAGGAATATGATAACATTATAGGAATTTTGGGAAATTTTAAAAATTACTCATAATCCCATCTAATCATTATGATCGTTTGTACATATTTCTTGTCAATCATTTCCTAAATTCATTCTGCTTATTCCTATAACTGAAAGTAATACCGCTCTCACTGGATGGTAAGTTCTTTGAGAATGGGCCCCTTTCTGATGATTCTGTATATACCCATAGTTTATCACAGAGCACAGAAGAGACAGGTGTTAGAAAAATTATTGCTAAAAGAATGGATTAATAAGTGGATCTGCTGAGGAGCTAAAACTTAATTAAGTACAACCAATGCTGGATTGATTATTTTGTTGATTCACAGGAAGAGGCCAAAGTCCCAACACTCAGCAAAGAACAGCCATTCTAGGACTTCCTCTTCTGCCCAGACCTCCAGGGGCAGCACAGGAGAGGAAGGGGACAGTCATATGGTGACCTGTTATTCCTCTGCTTTGCTAAAAAATGATAGCAGTAATTTCTTTTACTTCTCCATTCCTTGTCTGCAGATCACCTGGACCTAGAATGGGCTTATATCTCCCAGATACAAACCGAACACTAATAAATGAGTTGGTGATCCTAAAATAAAAGTGCAAATCAGGTTTGGAGTTTGATATAAAAGCCTGAGAAGCACAGGTTTGTTTTTCATTTAGATTACAAATGTCATCAAAAATAGAAACCAAAAAGGTTAGGTAATTTCTAAATTAACCACTCTTAGAATAATTACCATGTCACAGCATCTGTGTGCTTTGGTAGAATTTGAATAACACTTTTTTGTTCAGAATGATGTTCTATTCTTGTCACCAAATAATACTTGACGTCTGTGCTCTTGTACTCTGTAACTGCAGGAAGGGCGTTACACGGAACAGTTGACACACCCTCAGCAATGAGGCCTAGTTTTGCTGGAACTTTTCAGGTACTAAAAAAAAATCCCTTTCTCTACTCCCCATTCATTCACAGGCATGAGACTTGAGCTTTATTATTTTTTCTAAATCTAAATTGAGTGAGTCAGGCTTGTAGTAGTCACCACTAAGGACAGGCCACAGTAGCATGGAGAATACTACTTGAATCTTCTTTCCATTGGAAACTGGCTAGGAAAAGAGTAGGCCCATTAATCATAATTTGAAAAAGCAAGTTACAAAGGCTGGCTTTGTAATTTGTAAAGCCTCCTATGATGAGGGCTTTACAAGCTGTCATTTCAGTAAGCAGAACTGAAACACTTTTTTTTTTAGTTGAGCAAATACACCTGGTTATTTTGGACATCTCCATTTTGATAGCTTAATGGGTGGGAGAAGGTTCCTGGGCTTAAAGGATAGCTTTTCAGCATTTCATGTTTCTAAGACTGAGGCTGAATTTAAAGAATGTTAATCTGTCTCCTTTTATACCACAAACCTACAGAATTTACACAGAGTTTTGTCAAAAGTGACATGAACTGGTTGTCACTGTCTGGCAGATAGCTCCTCACTCGGACACAAAATTGCCTTTATTCGAAGGCCACACATGACATAAGTAAACAATGGCAGTGTTTTGTATATTTTTTCTGTTACTTTAATGTATTTAAATTTCAATTATGGGGGTACAAAACATGAGTTGTATTTTTAAACTCTATGTTACTTGATGACTACTCCTTTTCTTTCTGTATTAAAAAGAAACTCGTTTAACTGTGTCACCATTCAGGGAAATGTATTGTATATTTCAAAATTGCTAAAAGAATAGTTTTCTAACATCCTTGCCACAAAAAAATTGATAAGTTGATGAGGTGATGGATATGTTAATTAGCTTGATTGACTCTTTCTACAATGTATTCATAAATCAAACAATCACATTGAACCCCATTAATATATACAATTTTTGTCAATTAAAAAACAAAAAAGAAACTCTTATAGCTTAAGAGCCTTATGCATTCTAAAATGAATAATCAAAATGCAGAGACTGCTGTTGGTCCCTTAATATGTGTTCTCTTCTTCCATAGTGATAGAACCCCTGATTTTTAAGCTGGGCATGTACCGGTTCAGGGAAAAAAAAAAAGCAGCTGTTTTCCAATTTCCCTTGCAAAGTACTAATGGAAGTATATGGCAAATTGTCTGTCCTGTGGCATCCAACATGGACATGCAAGCAGGACCTCTGGCTGCCATCTTGCATCTTGGACCATCAGGAAAAGGGCCACAATGCAGATGAGTGGACAGAAATGTCATAAGCTTGTCTACCTCTGCAGCTTTATATGAAAGATAAACTGTCTCATTTAAAAGACTGTTCTTTTGTGTCTCTGTTTCTCAAAATGAAAAATAATCTTAATGTACACAACCACAAATAATGGAAAAGACTGATTTTATCTGAAGAAATCAGCATACTGTAGCAGACACCTGTTGGCTTATATGCCAACACTCTTTTACAGAATTAACTGACTCTGTGCTACTGCCTAGGTGGTTATAGTGGGAGTTTCCAAACTCAAGAACATGACCCCATTTTTGGTTAAAGGATAATCCTGACCCTGGCTGGACCAGTCAAAATCTTTTCCCAGGAAAAGAGAGCTGAATTTTTTTGAACCCTAAGACTGTAATAGTAAATATCTGAGCTATTGGTAGTTGTATTTTCCACCATATATTGGGAGAAGTAGCAGAAACCAGGTTGTGATAAAAAGAACAATGAATCAGAGTCAAAGAGAGAAGTAGAGATTTAGAGATGGAAGAGAGAAATAATTCCTGGGTTGCTCCATAGTCCTCCAGTGCCTGGTTCTGTGGGGATTGTTGGTCACTTACTTAACAATCACTCTTCATTTCTTTTCTGAGGCAGAATCTTGCTCTGTCACCCAGGCTGGAGTGCAATGTCATGATCTCGGCTCACTGCAACTGCCGCCTCCCAGGTTCAAGCCATCCTCCTGCCTTAGCCACCCAAGTAGCTGAGATTACAAGTGTGTACCACCACACCCATCTGATTTTTGTATTTTTAGTAGATACGAGGTTTCACCATGTTGGCCAGGCTGGTTTCAAACTCCTAGCCTCAAATGATCCACCTGCCTCAGTCTCCCAAGGTGCCCAATCATCTGATTGAAGATTTATATTCCATTCCTAGGGGAGAAACTAGTCTTCTGTTGGACGTGAACAAGGAAATGCACAGTTCTGATTGCCATTATTAGCTCTTGCCATCATGAACGTGACCGTTCTGGTTTGAGGGCAACACTGAAGATGGCAGCAAGAATCCTAAAAAGCTGGAACTTTGATGGCATTTCTGAGCCCACCTTGGCACTCAATTCAATATATTAGATAGTAAATGATCTGTTAGAGAAGCCAGGGGTCACCAAACTTTATCTGTAAGGGCTAGACAGTAAATATTTTAAGACTGCTGACCATAAGATCACAACTAGTCAAGTCTGCTGTTTGCTCTAAAGCAGTACTAGAGAATACACATACGAATGGATGTGAATGTGTTCTAGTAAAACAGGTAGCTAATCTACAGGCTACCATTTGCCAACCCCTCTTATAAGCCATTTAAAGTCTGAGCTTTCATGACTTGTTGCCAAAACTAGCAGATATGATACGCAGATTCTTGTTCATTTTCGGGGTCCAGCTGCATCTAGCTCTTGGAATGTATGAGGAACTCCAGTGTTCACGGCTGATGGGCAAAATATTTAACAAAGAGTACAGCATAAACATCAACCAACCATAAACACGTAGGATAACCGTGCTGGGGTGAATCAGCTAAATATCACTCTGCTGTTATCCCTCCAACAAGTCCTCTTTGTTACTTAGTCAGAGTTTATCTCTGTTATTTTTAAACAAGGGCCTCCTTCACTGTTCTTTTTAGATTTTCTTTTTGGGTACTGTAAGGTTATTATTTTTTTTTTTTTGAAAGAAAGAAAAAGAGAGGAAAGAAAGTGAGAGTGAAAGAAAGAAAAAAAAGAATGTAAGAGAGAAAGAAAGAGGAAGAGAAAGAGGGAGAGAGAACGGGATTCTTGTTCTATTGCCCAGGCTA
>CAUYLG010039402.1:0-35504 GCA_963573385.1 Cacajao melanocephalus | reverse complement strand
GCTCAGAAAAGTTTCTTATTATCCACCTTCTGAAGCCTGATTCTGTTAATGGATCGCACTCGTTCTCCATCAGGCCTTGTTCCCTTGTTGATGAGGAACTATGATCCCCTATAGAAGGAGAGACACTCTGATTTTTTGAGTATTCTCAGCCTTTTTACACTGGTTTCTTCCCATCATTGTGAGTTTATCCACCTGTCATTTGTAATTGCCAACTTTCAAATTAGGTCTCTGAGTGGACGTCCAACTTGTTGATTCCCAGCGCCGAAATCTGAGCAACCCACTGCGCCGACTAAAACAGCGGCATTAAAATTCGTGGTGCTTTTCTGCCAGAGAATCTCCGGTCTGGCTTCCCTCTTAAATCCCTTTTTCAATCAGGTAAATAGGCGAGTCTGCCTTCCTGGAGCTCCAAACGTCGACCAAAAGGGGAGCCAGTGCCGTTTACTCTGCACCGAGAACCGCCGCCGGCGAAACCGCTACGCTGGCCACAAGAGTTGTGCTGGCGACCTGTGGGGCTCCTCCGCTGGGAATCTCTGGTCCGTGGGCAAGAAAAATTCATCTGTAAGTGTGGTGTCCTCTCGTTTTGTGCGCTTTCTCTGGGAGCTACAATCCTGAGCTGCTAGTAGTCAGCCATAACATCTATTGTTTTTTGACTTTTCAATAATGTCCATTCTTGCAGGAGTGAGGTGGTATCTCATTGTGGTTTTAATTTGCATTTCTTTGATGATTAGTGATGCTGAGCATTTTTTCATATTGTTGGCCATTCGTATATCTTCTTTTGAGAAATATCTATTCATGTCCTTTGTCCACTTTTTAATGGGATTATTTGTTTTTTTCTTGCTGATTTGTTTGAGTTCCTGTAGATTCTGGATACTAGTCCTTTGTCAGATGCATAGTTTATAAATATTTTCTCCCATTCTAAGGGTTGTGTGCTTACTCTGCTGATTATTTCTTTTGCTGTGCAGACATTTTTTAGTTTAATTAGGTCCCATCTATTTATTTTTCTTTTTGTTGCATTTGCTTTTGGGGTCTTAGTCATGAATTCTTTGCCTAGGTCAATGTCTGGAAGAGTTTTCCCAACGTTGTCTTCTAGAATTTTTAGTGTCATGTCTTGTATTTAAGTCTTTGTTTCATCTTGAGTTGATTTTTGTATAAGGTGAGAGATAAGAATCCAGTTTTATTCTTCTACATGTGGCTTGCCAGTTTTCCCACACCATTTATTAAATAGTATGTCCATTCCCCAATTTATGTTTTTGCATGCTTTGTTGAAGATTGGTTGGCTGTACATATTTTGGCTTTATTTCTGGGTTCTCAATTCTGTTTCATTGGTCAATGTTTGACACAATTATTAATAGCATTCCCTTTACCTCTTAAAAGCACCGAGGTCTGAATGATAAATTGTGTGCCTCCCCCCTTTCCTTGGTCCCATAAAGATCCCATAAGAACCCTTGTGATTACATGGGACCCACCCAGATAATCCAGAATAATCTCCCTATCTCCAGATTTTAATTTAATGACATTTGCAAAGTCCCTTTTGCCAAATAAAGTAACATACTCACGGGTTCCAGGGACTAGGTCATGGACATCTTTGGGGGATAAGTATTCTGCCTACCATGATAATTTAAACTCCAGTCTTCTTGACTCCAAAAGCTATGCCCATCCAAGGACATACACCCTGCTCCTGCAGCCCACATTTAAAGCATGGGCCACATGTACACAGAAAGCATTCTGTAGGTACAACTGACATACCAAGCCTCTTTTGAGCTATGCATGCAAACTAGTGATAATAGTGACAGTGATAGGTCAGCCCCTGGTGTCGCAGCCCTGAGCCTTCTGCGTGTTCTTAAGAGTTGAGTGTTTTTCTCTCTGGAGAAGGTGTCTGTATCAGCAAGGGTCTTCATGTCCCACTCAAAAAGATGATTACAACCACTTTTCTGAAGCTACCTAAGAAAGGAAATGCTTTCATAGTACACTGAGAACTTTGCTGTAAACAACATTTTAAAAATCATAACATAAATATTGACAAATAATGTAAAAGAGGATATTGATATAATTACCTTGAGAAGAAGGGGTTGGGTAGTTATAAAGCTAACTCCTCACCTGGCGTAACAGGGAGCTAATAAGTTTAATGTGGATACGTCATAAAATTATAACTCAAGTATGTTACTTTTTAAATGCAGAAACAACCAGAAGAAATTATGAAAAAAGGTAAAAGTAAATGTTTCTGGGCAGCAGAACTTGGAGGCAGGAGACTGTTGTTTTTTAGTATAAGCCTTTCAGGATATTTTTAATTAAAGCCAGATCTTAAAAAAAAAATAAGATCCAGATCTATTCTTAGTATAGAATTGTGGAAATATGATGACTGGAAATTGGAAAGATCATTTAAGAACTTCCTTCGCATCATTTCAACTTGTTTGCAAAAGATGAGAAAGGAGAAAAAGAAGACAAAGCTCAACCTTTTTTTTTGTAATATGTAGAGATTAAAATCATATGTAGATGAAAATCCAAGTTTTATTTCCCCTGCAATCCAAACTCAGCACAAATTAAATTCACCTTCTAAGGCAGACAAAAATCATATCACTCTTTTATGGTTCTACCAGCATTTGAACGACCTCCATGTAGACATAATTAGAAAAAGTCAGGTTAATCTTTTTGTCTGTTTGTGTGTGTGTGTGTATGTGTGTATTCAGTAAGTTTGCAAATACACCTTCATCTCCTGATAAAGAGACCCAAATTATAACTAATTCTGTGAAACGTCCAAGTCTCCTGTCCCAGCAGGGCTGAGACAAGCATTCTGCTTTTGGTGGGAATGTGGGGTTATTACCAGAAGCAAGGCAGCAGCCTCTCTATGACTATGTAAAATCAGTGGCTACAAATGCCCTAAATACCCTCCTATGCCAAAAATATCTCTACCATCACCCCTGCCTAGGCTGCCAGTTCCCAACCTGGAATTTCCCATTCACTTATTTCTCTGGGTTGAAGTGCAGCCTCCAGGAAGACCTAAGTAAAACAGCAGATTAATCTGAAAGGGACCAACTTGTTATAACTCACTAACCCCTTGTCATGCATTCATTCATCTCTTACAGAGAGTTGGGTCCTAAGGAATGGGAGAGTAGAAAGATGGGTTTTCCTAGAGAGGGTCTGGAGTATGGGAACTGGTGAAGGAGTAGGAGTAGGGGTCATGGCATTATCTTGGATGAGGATGGAAGGGCAGCCTGGGACTCTGGGAGATGGTTTGGATGGCAAAGACAAAACAAAGTGTTTTCTTTGGCCAGGAATCCATGGTGGCACTGCCCAACACCCCACAGACTATGAGGTAAATGGCACCCTGGAGCTGTGCAGCGTGGCATTGGGGGTTGCAAATGGATGTCACTCTTGCCTGTGTCACTGGGGAAATGGGAGAGTTGAATGAACTAAAGCAGTTGTCCCTAACCTCTTTGGCATCAGCAACTGGTTTTGTGGAAGGCAGTTTTTCATGGACCAAGATAGGGGTGGAGACGGGGTGTAGGAAGGAATGGTTTGGGGATGAAATTGTTCCACCTCAGATCATCAGACATTAGTTAAGTTCTCATAAGGAGCACGCAACCTAGATCCCTTGCATGCTCAGTTCACAATAGGGTTTGTGGTCCTATGAGAATCTAATGCTGTTGCTGATCTGACAGGAGGAGGAGCTCAGGTGATAATACTTGCTCACCCATTGCTCACCTCCTGCTGTGCGGCCCAGTTCCTAACAGGCTACAAACCAGTACTGGTCCACAGTATGGGGGTTGGAGACCCCTAAACTAAAGGATTGGAAACTACTTTGATAGGTACAATGTAGGTAAAATAGAAGCCTCCATTAGAAACCACAATAGACCCACTGTGGTTTCCTGAAACGCTGGCTTTTCATTCAAATGCTTTAGCAGCCACAGAGTGTGGAGTGTTAATAGTTTATCTACAACTGGCTATCAGAAGATGCACGGAGTATGACACAGGGCTGAGATTCAGACAGACATTAATGGGAGCTTGCCCCTACAACTTCCAATGAAACACACCTAACACACCTATAGAGAGAAATGTTGGAAAGTATCTATATCACTATCCATTTAGAAGCTATAAAAAGCTCTCATGGGCAAAGGATTGCTTATCCTTAAAGACTTCCCTTGAAAAGTCTTTTCAGACATTCCTAGGTAAAGTATCCTCCAATAGCCCCTTTGTCCTATTTCAGAAAAATATTTATCACTTGGTCTTGTAATGATGAGTTAATACACTTGTTTATACCATCCAATTGTGAACTCCTAGGACTGAAGGATATCTTTGGAATGAGGACATGTCCCCAAATGGAAGCACTGGGCGGAACACATAGGCATTTCCCACTGAGCACTTTTTGAAATAAATAAGTAAAAGTGTCACAGAAAATTGAAGCCTTATTTCCTTTCCTCAAAAGCATAACTTAATAAATGTGCAAAATGCACAAACTTACTTGCATAATCAACCTTTGGCCTCCCTCCTCAAGTGTCAAGGGAGCAAGAAGATAAGAGGTATCATATTTAAGAAAGATAATGCCATCTTCTATCCATCCAAGGGAGGGTGAGTAACTTCTATGACCATTAAATGCTGGAAGATTGATGTGGGCATGCTCTGCTTGGCTCCCCCCTCTTTTTCTGGAAGCTGGCTGCATCTGGGAATATACATTCTCTGTCTCTCCTCCAGGGGTGAGCGCCCAGTTAGCACTGCCTGAGACAGGGGATCAAGTCTGTTCAATTCTGAGGTCCTATTAAGCAGGCCCATGTGGTTCTTGCACTAAACTACACCCTCCATCTTAGTAATGAGGTAATATTTTGGTCTCCTCCTTCTGTTTCTTTTTCCTATTTCACAAGCAACAGTGAGATGTGATGATTTTAAATTAATTGGATGATATATTTAAACATGCAAAATGCTAATACTTGACCTGTTGTTTGACCTGGTTGTTTTATAGGGCTTTATCATGGGAAAAGAGAGCCTAAAGATATTTCTTGGCTCCAGTAGAGAATATAAGACTATCAGGGATTTATAAAGATAGAGTAGGCTGGGTGTGGTGGCTCACAACTATAATCCCAGCACTTTGGGAGGTCGAGGTGGGTGGACCACCTGAGGTCAGGAGTTCGAGATCAGCCTGACCAATGGGGTGAAACCCCATCTCTACTAAAAATACAAAACTTAGCTGGGCGTGGTTGTGGTGCCAGTAATTCCGGAGGAGGCTTAGTCAGGAGGCTGAGGCAAGAGAATCACAAGAATCTGGGAGGTGGAGGTTACGGTGAGCCAAGATCATGCCACTGCACTCCAGCCTAGGTGACGGAGTGAGACTCTGTCAAAAAAAAAAAAAAATGGATGAAATAAACTGTGGTTCCATCACCTGTGACCTTAGAAGGTCCTTTCACAGATGGTTATGAACCATGGCAACTACCCATGATCCCTTCCTGATGACAAGCATGGTGATGACAATGGTAATTTGATGGATAGCTAGCCTTCTTTTATTTAGAGGTCACTATAGGCCAGGCCACATGCTAAGCGTTTTACATGCAATATCCCATTTATTGTAACAAGTCTGTGAAGTAGAAGTTACAAATGAGAAATCCAAAGAAATCACCTCAAATGACAGAAATCAGGTCATTTGACAGAGATCACACAGTTGGTAATGGCTGAGAAGGAAATTGAACCCAGGTGTCCTAGCTTCAAATCTCCTCTCAGAGTTGTGATTTTAGGAGGCCTTCACCAGAATCAAGGCATACACTACAGTCCACAATCTCTGTGCAGGTGACTAATGGGAATGGACCTAAGACTATGTCCGTCTCCATACTGCAGGAAGTGGTGCAGGAAGTGGCAAAGATGCATTTGTGAGCAGCAAATGAACGGGACTTTTCTTTTGCTTTTCAGTTCACTCCATATCCCTTAAAACCATAACACTCATGGATACCGTAGTCTATAAAATCAAACCAAAATTACTTACAAGCACTGGAAAAATCTAAGCAGTGGTATGCCAGCAAATATTTAACAATTGGTTCTCCGAAACGAACAAAAAGCTGTAATATGTAGCATCTGCCAATTTTCATGCTGTAAATACTTCCAGCATAGCCAATTTCAAGCTACCAACTTGACATCTCTGGACGTGGAGTTGAGAAGAGATGCATCAGATTGGTTCTTCCCAGCTAGTAGGAACCTGCCCCACACACCACTGAGTCTAAGCAACCCTGTAAAGTCAAATTTGGGGGAAGAAGATGAGAATTAAGCCTCTTCCCATTAATCTGAACTGGAAAATGTGTCTTCCATTTATTTGTGTTTTTCTATGTTGTATACATTTATTTCATTCCACGTGTGCCGTCACAGAGCTAAAGTACAGTTCCACAAAAGCTCAGATGGGAGGAGGCAAAAATCATAGAGAACATGGTCCCTACCTTGTACATACTCAGCACCCTCTAGAGTCACATATCTGAACTCACTAAACCTCACAGCAACCCTGTAAGGTGAGGGAGACAGAATAGTGAGTGTTAGGCCAGGCACAGTGGCTCACGCCTGTAATCCCAACACTTTGGGAAGCCGAGGTGGGTGGATCACCTAAGGTCAGGAGTTTGAGACCAGCCTGGCCAACATGATGAACTCTATCTCTACTAAAAATACAAAAATTAGCCTAACACAGTGGCAGGTGCTTGTATTCCCAGCTACGCAGGAGGCTGAGGCAGGAGAATCACTTGAGCCTAGGAGGTGAAGGTTGCAGTGAGCTGAGATCCCACCACTGCACTCCAACCTGGGTGACAGAGTGTGACTCTTTCTCAAAAAAAAAAAAAAAAAAAGAATAGTGTTTGTTTTAGAGATGAGAATACCAAAGCTTTATGTGATCTGCCCAAGGTCATACAGGGATATGAAAGACTATGTCTTGAACCTGTCTCTTTCTCCCAGTCTAGGGACTGTCATTTGCCACTCATCCCTCCTCACTGGGGAGTAATTGTAGGGTAAGGTCAATGCTGATTCCTAAATCTGAGTGTCTCAGGGTCCTATTTAATACTTGCTTTTCTCTTCTACATAGCAGTTTAATAGCAGGTTGTAGCCTTTGAAATTCCTTTGGCCTCCATACCCAAAGAATGATTTTCCATTTCCTTTAGATCAAGTTCTCTCTCCTTTCAATAGCATATTTTCAGTAGAAAGAATGCAATGGCCCCACAGCTGCTACTCTACTTGGTAAATGCAGTGGAGGCTGAACAAAAACTGGGTTGGGGTAAAAAAAAAAAAATTGGCTTGATAACCACCAAAGTTGATTCTTTTCTCCCATGAAATTTACTGAAAATTCAGGTGAACTACCTCTGTATGACTAAAAGGGACTTAGGGAAAAATAGCTGAGTTTCCATTAACCAAATTTCCTGGAACCAAAGGAAAATTGTGCACTTGGTTGCACATTTAAAATGGGAACTGCAAGTATTAAAAACTATCACATTTAATAATCATGAGGTGAGGCTTAATGATAAACTACTATATCTACATACACACATCATGTACTTGCAAAAAATAACCGACTGTTGGCGCAAAACTTAAGGAACTATGAATGCTAATTAGCTAGTTTATCTGAAATGTCTACCTGTTCTTAATCACCTCTTTTTTTTCTTCCTAAGAAGTAAGCTTGAATCTGGCCTTAATTACTTTTTTTCTTTTTTGAGACAGAGTCTCACTCACTTTGTCACCCATGCTGGAGTGCGATGGCATGATCTCGACTCAGTCTAACCTCTGCCTCCCGGGTTCAAGCGATTCTCCTGCCTCAACCTCCTGAGGATTACAGGTGTGAGCCACCATGCCTGGCTAATTTTTATATTTTTAGTAGAGGTGGGGTTGTACTATGTTGGCCTGGCTGGTTTTGAATTCCTTACCTAAAGTGTTCCACCCACCTTGGCCTCTCAAAGTACTGGAATTACAGGTGTGAGCCACCACTCCTGGCCTCTTAATTACTTATTAATTAACCTGGCTTTCTCTGAGTTCTCAGAGGAATGGGACATTCAAATTTAACTTAAACAAAATTCATGAGAACATATACCCAATACAAATGCTTTGAAGCTGCAGAATATCAAAAGCCATTTTAGTTGAATTGAATTCTATTTAGTCATCTTCTCCTAGTTTTTTTCTTTTTAAAAGCCTGTTTCCAACATAATTAGAGAGAAGGCATTATGCTAAGATTCCTAGTTTGCTCTCAGAAACACCCCTTCTTACTTTCTTGATGTTTTTTTGGATGGCAGAGAGAAAAGGGCCATGTTGTAGCAGGGTCTCTATGATATGAGTAGAAACACTTTACTTATTGTTAGAAAGCTGTGGTTACCTTGGCAGGGAGTAGACACCTTGCTAGGGAAGCTCCACCTGGTTGTGTCTCTGGGAATCAGCCCCCAGTTAACCAGGCAGTTCTCTATTTACTGTATTTATGGCTTAACCTTTAATGCAGACTGCTTTTTTTTTTTTTTTTTTAAGATGGAGTTTCACTCTTGTTGCCCAGGCTGGAGTGCAATGGTGCAATCTCAGCTCACCTCCACCTCCACCTCCTGGGTTCAAGCAATTCTCCTGTCTCAGCCTCCTGAGTAGCTGGGATTACAGGCATCTGCCACCACACCCAATTAATTTTGTATTTTTTTTTTTTTTTTTTTTTTTAATAGAAACGGGGTTTCTCCATGTTGGCCAGGCTGGTCTCGAACACCCAACCTCAGGTGATCCGTCCGCCTTGGCCTCCCAAAATGCTGGGATTACAGGCGTGAGGCACCATGCCCGGCTGACACAGACTTCTTTTAAAGGGACATGGAGTAAACCAATCTAACCCTATTCTAGAATCTGCTTTACATTTCTTTCATTTACCAGGAGGGAAAGAAATAATCCCAGGTTGTTTGCAGATCAAAAAAGGAGAACTGTTAGAAGAAAGATCCTGTGAAAACCAGCAATGAAGTGAGAAAATGGTTTACAGGAGTCAACTGCACAGCAGCTGCCCCTCCAATGTATGTTTTGCTGATGAAAATCGTTTCGAGGTGTTGTACTGAAACAAACCCATATTAGGAAGTCCCAATTCTGTCTACAGCTAAGACATACACGAAGTCAGAGCACGTTAGTGGTTTTTTTCTTGAATATTTCTCTTTGTTGTCTCTGTAACTGAATATATTAGAAAACTACTCATATTTTTCCTTCAGCTTCCACAAAGAAATTTAGGTTAAGCAAGAAGAGAAAAGCAATTTCTAATTTGTTTTTGGGTCTGCGAGTTCTGCGGAATCTGAGGAGAGAAGGATAAATTTGCTGGTAAATAATTCACCTCCCCACCTCTCAAATAGAAACACTCCGGGCACACACGAAAATTCTCCACTTCAGAGAGCAGCCCAAACAGCGGCTCCCCCTTAACTGGCAAACTTTGCTCTAGAAGCTCCTTCACCTCCACCCTGGAGAGCTTCAGGGAACCTGCTCTAGTCCACGCCAACGCCTGTCCCTACCTGCCCACTGGTTCCTAACGACCCCAGTCTTCTGTTGCGGATCTCTCCAGTTACGAGGAAGAAAACAGACACTATTCTCTGCCACCAGCTCCGCATCCCAGCCAGCCTCCCAGCACACAGGAGCCTCCGCAAAAAACCAGAGTGCAAGCACATTTTCTTACGGAACTGTCCTGGATTCCTCCTCTGTCCCATGCCTCCTATTTCCCTTCCCAATGGAGAGCCACGCCCTCATCATTTTCAACTTTTTTTTGTTGTTGTTCTTGGTTATGCAACAAAATCCATGATCAATGTAGTACTTTAATACGTCTGATTTCACGAATGCACAAACAGCCTTGCCCGAGGCTAGTAGGAGCATTGTCATCCTGTATACGGAGAAACGGAGACTCGGAGTCTCCAAGACAGTCCCTGGCAAGGGCCGTCCCCAGATCGGAGCCTTCCGCGCAGCCCAGGCTGCTCGCAGCTGCACCGAGTTCCGGGTCTCACTCTTCTCCGGGGCCAACGTCTTTACAACCCGTAATATTTTCAACTGATTATTTTATTCCTTGGAAGAGCTCAATTTTGAGACTGCGGTTGAAGCTTTCACATCAGGAAGTGCTCACACCGCGGGCTGGAGTGGGTTTAGAGTCATTCTGTCCCAAGGTCTCCAGCCCTGCAGCGAGAGAAGGGGCAGAAGTGGGCGGGCGGAGGACGCGCTCCCTGCTGGCTGCTGGCGGCACTGGGGGCTCCCGGCGACGAGGCCTTTGAGGGGCGCCTTTCCAGACGCATCAGACCCAGCATTCAGACACCGAGGGCGACACCTGCGAGGGCGACAGCAGAGCTCATTGGAAAGGGGCAGGGTGAAGTCCCGAAGTACTGATTGCTTGGGCTCCACGCACCATACTGGGTAGACCCTTTCTTCAAGGCAGCATTCTGGGTCGTTCATGCCCATTTTGCGGATGGGGGATGAAGGCTTCTGAATGTTAACTAACCCGCCAAGCTGAAGAGTCAGGAGGACTTCGACCGACCCCGGGCTGCCTTCCCAAGCCCACCTTCTGCTGGCCCACCTCCGCCTCTCAGGGCCTGAGGAACCTGAGGGAAGCAAGAGCTCTGTATTAGTCAGGGTTCTCCAGAGAATAAATAGTTACAGATCAATAGCTATGAGATTTATTCTAGGAATTGGCTCATGTGGTTATGGAGACCGACAAGTCCTCCCATCTGCTGGCTGCAAGCTGGAGAACCAGGAAAGCCAGTGGTGTAATTTGGTTCAAGTCCAACAGCGTGAGATCGGGAGAGCGTTTGGGAGTGGGGCTGGAGGGGGGCGCTGTGTAAGTCCCAGGGGACTTACAGGGGGTCAGGGTAAGTCCCAGGATTTGAAGGCCTGAGCGCCAGGGCACAGATGTCCAAGAAGATGATGTCCCAACTCAAGTAGAGGGAGGGAATTCGCCCTTCCTCCACTTTTTTGTTCTATTCAGGCCCTTAGTGGATTGGACGGTGCCCACTCACACGGTGAGAGCAGATCTTTACCTAGTCCACTGAGTCCAGTGCTAATCTCCAGGGGGCAGCCTCACAGACACACCTAGGAATCATGTTCTACCAGCTGGGTGAGTATCCCTTAGCCTAGTAAGACTGACACATAGGCCAGGTATGGTGGCTCACGCCTGTAATCCAAGCACTCTGGAGGCCAAGGCAGGCGGATCACCTGAGGTCGGGAGTTCAAGACCAGCCTGACCAACATGGTGAAACCCTGTCTTTTAAAAAAAAAAAAAAAAAAAAAAAAAAAAAGACTGACACATAAATTTTGCCACCACAAGCCCTCTGTACAAGGCCACTGGCCCACTCCTTGGGCTGGCTTCTGATGCTGTCTGCAGGCCAAAGCACCAAGATATCGGCTAGGGTCCCCATCCTCTGAACCATACAAGGACATTCCTTCCCTCCTGTCTAAAGCCCTTCACCCTTGTCACCACTCAGCTCCAGTGGCCAAGGCTTTGAGGGGGCAGCAGAGAAAGCTGTGTATTCGAATCCCTGAAAGAAGATGTCCTAAGTTTGTCTTGGATGGAACTAAACCATCCCACACCCATAACTGTGGGATCCCTGCCATCCCACAATTATCTTATATTCACAACACTGACTTAAGGCACAAACAGAAGCTACTGTCTGACACATTGGTCCTTGGCTGGTACACACAGAGTTGAACCATCTGTTGGGCAGTTTGCCCGGGGCTTGCCTTGCTTTTGGCAGCCCATATTTATCTACAATGGGCCTCTCTGATATGAGGGTAGGCCTTGCTGGAGGCCAGGGTAACAGAGCATAAGAATTAGGCATGTCCCCTTCCTTGATTTTCCAAAATGCCTTTACAGAATCCTCAACCTGCTGACACTTGCTGACTATCAAAGCACTTCCCTTTTCCACAGCTGTACTTAGGAATATCAGGTAAAAGCAGGAAAGGTTGGGAATGTGGGAAAGAGCCCCTCGCAGCTGTGTGGGGAAGTGGACAGCTCCCCTGTGGGGCCTGTGATGGTGCATTCTTAACACAGCCTTGTGTGCAAAGAGGACCAGATTGTTCTTCCCACTTGCTGGAACAAAGAGGTGGCACATCTTGCCGAAGGTAAAAAGAGCCGAAGTCTAGGAAGGAACTTCCACAGGACTCTCCCTCTCCTCTCTTGGTGCTCACCCAGCTGAGAATATGTACAATGACATACTGGCCTGGAACAAAATAGACCAGGTGCTAAGAGAATCACTGCTGTCACCTGATATCATTGAAATGTTGGGGCAGGGGATCCTCCCTCTGGGCCTTACCAGGTACCCCTCCACTCTGCTGCTCCATCTCACTCCTGCTGACTCATCCACCATGGAACAATCCAGAAAAGCAGGAGAAAAGCACTTGGCATTCCTTGTGTGGGAAGACATCATGGTGGCCACATTCCCCATGGGTGTTCCTATCTTCCGTGCCAGGGCTGCAGAGCACCCAAGTTGTGGCTGCCTACCATGCCTCCTCTATTCCTGTTTTCACACAGCTGCCAACTGTCTGCAAAAATGAGTAAAAAATAAATAAAAGCAGAGTGAACTTTACATTCTACACCTTCCGGCATGATCCCTCTGAACAAAGTAGAAGTGGTGAACAGTTGAAAGAAAGAACTCAGAGAGGAGAATGGAGGGTAATGATGAGATCTGATGAGTTGGTGAAGTCAGACCCCAGGAAACCCCACAGCAGCAGCATCAATCCCCTTCCTGTACCCAAGGCTGAGGGATCAAAACTTGAAGCCCAGAGCTGGAGCCTCAGGATTCCTCCCCAAATCACACTGGCATGACTGTGTGCAAACCCTGGAGTCGGGCTCATGTTTCTCCTAGAATTGTAGAATATAAGGCAAAATTTATTCTATCCTTTCATCTTCCTGCTTTAAGTTTAGAAATTGCTGGTGGCTTTCCTTTAAAAGTAGTACATTTAAATTTTTATATTAAGTTCTTAAGTTTCTTAAGGCAAAATATTGATGGTACCATCTTGGTCTGAAAGTCAGGTTTATATTGTAGAAAAGACTTTTGCTCAATTGAGTCTTCTTCAGTCAAAGATTACATCTTGAAAGTGTATACTAGGCGAAGCAACTTTTTTGAAATGTTACCATATTTTAATCAGAATTTCAGTCACAACACATGAAGAGTAGACAATGATGAGGTCAATGTCCTTATTTTACAAAAAGCATTTTTCTCCATTTTATTTTTATGAAACGTCAGTGCCTTGGACATAATGTTCACTTCCATTCAAGAACATCTCTTGATAAGTAGAAGTAATTTTTCAGGCAAAAACTTGATGTTCTAAGTTCAATAATAATCTGTTTCTACACTATGCAAAATTCTGGTATGAAGAGAACTTTTACTGACATAGTAAATTTTTTCACATATTTTATGGTTTAAAAAAAAATACCGAGGCGTGGTGGTTCACACCTATAATCCTAGCACTTTGGGAGGCCAAGGCACGTGGATTGCTTGAGCCCAGAGTTTAAGACCATCCTGGGCAACATAGTGAGACCCTATCTCTATTTAAAAAAAACCAAAAACTCAGCAAACCACCATGGCATGTGTATACCTATGTAACAAACCTGCATGTTCTGCACATGTACCCAAGAACTTAAACTATAATAAAAATAAAAATAAAAATCTTAAAAAGTCATAGGATATCCAATAGTCAACAGTTCCTTGTTTTCAAATTTCTGCCAGAAAAAATACTCTACAAATCAACTTGCCTAAGCCAAAAATCATTATTCATAATAGCTGCCACCAACTTCTAGTATTATGTTGCTGATAACAGCATATAACAAGTCAGTCAACTCAGTTATTGGGAAGATTTCCAGCTGTTAAGGTTGATGTGTGTGCAGCATAGGGTTGGGACTGTGGGTACAGGAGTCAAATCTTTGTTCACTGTTTACTAACTGTCCAAACTTGGGCAATTGACTAAACTGCAATTTCTTCATCTTTAAAATGGAGTTAGCATATTCCTCCTAGAGTTATTATAAGGATTAAACAGACTTATAGACCTAAGGCAATTATTGCAATGCCGAAGAAACCTTTTCAATTTCTCTGATTACGTTTCTCAAACTGTGTAGATCATGCTTGGAGAATGAAGTTTTTAAGTTAGTTGCAAATCTTTTCAGAAAATTAAATACTTTTGCTATTAAGAAGTAAAATCAATGTTAATGATATTCTTCTGTGTATGCCAATAGTCTTGAACTGTTATCCAGCCTATAGCCTATATCACTTTGTTTGAGTTTTTAACAATAGACTTAATGTTTTAAGAACAGTTTTAGGGTTTCAGAACAGCTGAGAAAATAGTATAGAGTTCCCATATACCTGTACCGAGTTTCCCCCATGGCGATCATCTTAAATTACTGTTACCACATTTGTTATAATTAATGAACCAATATTGATACATTATTAGTATTAGCTAACATCCATGCTTTATTCAGATTTCCTTATTTTTACCTAATGTCCTATTTAGGTGTTAGAATCCCATCCAGACTATCACATTACATTTAGTCACCATGTTCCCTTAGGCTCTTCTTGGATGTGACAGTTTCTCAGACTTTCCTTCTTTTTATGACCTTAATAATTTTGAGGCATATTGGTCAAGTAGTTTGTAGGATACCCCTCCATTGTAATTTTGCATTTTTCTCATGATTAGACTGGGGTTGTCGGTTTTGAGGAGGAGGACCCTGAAGGTAACGTGCCATTTTCATCACATATTGAGGGAACATAGTATCAACATGATCTTTCACTGTTGACGTTGACCTTGATGACCTGACTGAAGAAGTGTTTGTCAGATTTCTCCACTGCAAGGTTACCCTTCACCCCATCCCTTAACCACGCTGCACTCTTTGTAAAAAAGTCACTATGTACAGCCCACACTTGAGAGTGAAAAATTATGGCCCCCTCCTTGAGGGCACAGTATCTACATCAATAATTTGGAATTCTTCAACATGGGACATTTGCCTCATCTTCTCTATTTATTTGTTTGTTCAATAATTTATTTTTGTAAGTATATTTTGTTTTATAATTCACTACCATTTTATTTATTTTGCTGCTCAAATTGTGTCCCTAGTGTAAAGAAAAGATAAATATTATTTAAGGTGATGGTATCTCAATTATCCTGATTTGATTATATGGATGTATCAAATTATCACATGAACCCCAAAAATATGTATACCTAATATCTTCAATTAAATAAATAATAATCTTCCCAGTTTTCTCATTGGGAGCTCTTTCACACACACACAGCTCTTCTGTGGTCCTTTAGACATATTCCCATCAATGCTTTTTTAACAAAACAAACAAAACACATTCCTTTACTTTCAAGCACTACAAGATGCTCCAGCCTCATCTTGTATATTTTCTGCCCCAGTCCTTGACAGACATCTCTCCAAGAAGCCTTGATTTCTTTTACTGAAGAATGGCACCAAAAACTGATATCTGGGAGCTAGGTGTGCTAATTGCTACTGGGTGTTGTTTCTTTCAGTACTTTCACCTCACAGAGCAAGGAAATATATGAATGTATACTCACCTGTATATAAAAACATATCTATAAATATTTCTATGTTACCATTTACATCTATATTAAGCTAGATATGAGTTCCTACTGATCTCTCCAACTCTAATCCGTTACCACATAGATCATTCTATTCTCCTAATTCCCTTGCTTGCCTGTAAAGCTTCACCTCAAAAGTGAGAATTCTTGTTCCCAACATTTGCCATTCATTTACTCAATTATTTAATTCCAATATATATGTATAGCCATATCATAATTATTGACCCATGGGAAGCAACGTTATCAACTACAGTATAGTGCTTACATTCAGTTCTTTTCATCTGCAGTGTTACACACTGAAACATTTCCAAAGTTACCGAGGTCAGCATCTTTCCGCCCCCCTCACTTCAATGGGGTTGAACATTATCATTTTTAACAAACAAACAATTGGGTGTTATATCAATACAAAAGGAACTTCATGTTCATATGTATATACATACAAATATATTTCACTTGTTTAGAAAAAAGCAAGTTGTAGAATAAAAGATAAAATGTTAACATTCTATATAAATATAAGATCTGATGTAAATTGTCATCAATAAACTGTTCACATCCCACATATTTTATAAGCTTGTGTAATATTGTTCATGCAATCTATCAACTGCAATTCACCTTGGCTTTTGCTAATTGCAAAAATGTTCTGGCTGGGCACGGTGGCTTGTGCCTGTAATCCCAGCATTTTGGGAGGCTGAGGCAGGTGGATCACCTGAGGTCAGGAGTTTGAGACCAGCCTAGCCAACATGGTGAAACTCCATCGCCACTAAAAATACAAAAATTAGCCAGTGTGGTGGCAGATACCAGTAATCCCAGCTATTCCAGTGGCTGAGGCAAGAGAATTGCTTGAACCTGAGAGGCAGAGGTTGCAGTGAGCCGAGATCGTGCCACTGCACTCTGACCTGGGTGACAGAGCATCTGTCTCAAAAGAAAAGAAAAAGTTCTCCTTTCTGACCACTACTTTTAAATCTCTACTTTATTTTCTCCTGGGAAATAAACTTGAGGCAGTTGAACCACACCAAGCCTTGACCTCAGCCTGGAATAAACCATACTAATTTGTTGAACCCCAGGCTGAATCTCTCTCTTTTTTTCTTTTTTCTTTTTTTTAAAAAGACGGGGTTTCACCAAGTTGGTCAGGCTGGTCTTAAACTCCACCTCAGGTGATCTACCTGCCTTGGCCTCCAAAGTGCTTGGATTATAGGCGTGAGCCACCACGCCCGGCCTGAATCTCTCTCTTTTTTTTAGACAGTGTTTTGCTCTTGTTGACCAGGGTGGAGTGCAATGGCACGATCTCAGCTCGCTGCAACCTCAGCCTCCTGGGTTCAAGTGATTCTCCTGCCTCAGCCTGCCGAGTAGCTGAGATTACAGGCACACACCACCACGCCTGGCTAATGTTTTGTGTCTTTAGTAGAGATGGGGTTTCACCAGGTTGGCCAGGCTGGTCTCTAACTCCTGACCTCGTGATCTACCCTCCTTGGCCTCCCAATGTGCTGGGATTACAGGCATGAGCCACCATGCCTGGCTTCTGATGATAGTTTCTTTTACTGTGCAGAAGCTCTTTAGTTTAATTAGATCCCATTTGTCAATTTTTGCTTTCGTTGCAATTATTTTTGGTGATTTCATCATGAAATATTTACCTGTGCCTATGCCCTGAATGGTATTGCCTAGATTTTCTTCTAGGGTTTTTATAGTTTTGAGTTTTAGATTTAGATCTTTAGATCCATCTTGAGTTAATTTTTGTATAAAGTGTAAGGAAGGGGTTCAGTTTTAATTTTCTGCATATGGCTAGCCAGTCCTCCCACCACCATTTATTAACTAGGGAATCCTTTCCCCATTGCTTTTGTCAGGTTTTCAAAGATCAGATGGTTGTAGATGTGTGGCCTTATTTCTGAGTTCTCTATTTTGTTCCATTTGTCTACGTGTTTGTTTTTGTGCCAATACCATGCTGTGTAGTTATTATAGCCTTGTAGTATAGTTTGAACTCTGGGAGCGTGATGCCTGCAGCTTAGTTCTTTTTCCTTAGGATTATCTTTGCTATATGAGACCTTTTTTGGTTACATCTGAATTTCAAAATAGTTTTTTCTAATTCTGTGAGGAACGTCAATGGTAGTTCAATGGGAATAGCATTTAATCTATAATTTACTTTGGGCAGTATGGTCAATTTCATGACATTGATTCTTCCTATCCATGAGCAAGGAATGTTTTTGCATTTGTTTGTGTTCTCTTTGATTTCCTTGAGTAGAGGTTTGTCATTCTCCTTGAAGAGGTCCTTCACTCCCCCTCTTTTTTTTTTTTTTTTTTTTTGCTTTCTTCCAGAGGTTTATTTTGGATAAAATAGTTGAAGACAGATTACAATGAGACATTGTACAAAAAGACTAGAAAATAATTTAAGAGGGTATTTTAAGTATGGGATTCTGACACACTCATAAACGTGTTTGCTCCCAAGCTCTTACTAAAGAAAATAAGTTTTTTCTCCCAAAAATAACCCAGTTACACCAGTAAATCTTCCCAGTTCTGAAAATCTGAAGCAACTGATAGATACTCCATTAAATGTAGAAACATTGTCTACTCAAAATATTTGTAATATTACGCAGTGACAAACATTTCCCACATCTATATAGGGTTAACTATAGTTTTCAGCAAAGCAACAAGTGCTTTACTGGTTTTGTTTTTTTTCAGTTTATAGATAACTCCAATTTCATGAAACCATACTGTACCCAGTCAGCAAATAAACAGCAACAGCATCACCGAGCCACACCAACGGCAGGAACCCTATCTCCTGTCCTTTTTGCCAGCTTTCCTCTTTCCAGAGACTAAGTGCTTGGGCTTCATATCAAACACATGTCTATCCGCCTCCCCTTTCTTCTCTAACTGATTCATCTTATTCTGAGCATTCTTCATCATAGTCTTGGCTTTCTTCACCATCTTGACATCCCAAAGACCAGAAAAGTCACGTGGAATTCAAGTGCAACTCCAACTCCGGGCCACAGAGGAGGGGGAGCAGAGTCTCCCCTTTCTTTTCCTAGTGACACTCTGGGATCGTCTTGCCTGGACTGCGTAGTGGGTGTCGTCTTTATTGTCCATGTCAACACCATGACTATGCAACTCATTCTCCAAAAGTGTTCTCTGAACCTTCTTAGCAGTTCGAGGCATTCTGGGTCCCTGTGTATTATTTTCTTTGGACTCCAGAATTTTCAACTTCTTTTTCTCTCTAATCTGCTTTGCCTGCTGTCGGATTTCCAGCATCTCCTCATCTTCACTCTCAAAGACACTGTCATACTCTCCGGCAGCTGTTCTCAGTTCTTCTTTTTCTAATTCTTCCAATTTCTTCATGATGGCTGGATCAATATAATCAGTTATATTATGGCCTTCCCAGATTTCTGGTATCTATCATGTTTTTCAGACAAATTCATTAAATCCCAATACTTATGAAGATCCAAAATATAATCATCTCCCATTTCCAGCTCAAGATCTCGTTCCCTCTTCTTCTTGGGCTCCTCCATTTCCATCCTCTTCCTGCGTGCCACCACTCCTTCAGGGATCAAAGGGGACCTCTCCTTATTGTCCCTCCTGGTTGGGACGGCCAGGTGCAGTCTATTCAGTGCCTCATTCACTTTATTTCCCTTCATTTTGGTTTCCACTTGATGAGCCAAAAGCCTGTCGCAAGCCTTTGTTTTGACTTTAATAACACCTTCCTCAGTCAGGCTGCTGGTCTCTGTTACAGGGAATCCTTCAGCCTGCAAAGCTGTAAATATTTTCTGATCATCTTCAGAAAGTTCAGCTATTCTCTTCACATCACACTTGTTGGCTACAACTCTAAGAGGCTTGTTGATGAAGAGAGGTCTGCTCGCTTAGCCCGTGCCCACACTGCTCAGACAAATCCATCACGTACAGGACCGCAGCACGGAGGTGGGCCAGGGTGGTGATGGCTTGCATCATGATATTGTTCCTGTCCTCCAGAGGGTGGTTCAGGATCCCAGGAGCATCTACAGCCTGCCAACGTAGATACTTAGAATCCATGTGCCCAACAAACAGAGACTTGGTTGTAAACGCACAGGGTTGGACATCCACATCTGCTCTCGTCACCTTATTGATGAAGCTGGACTTCCCAACATTTGGGTACTCACACAAAAGCAGAGTCCTGGTATTTGGATCAATGGTTGGCAAACAGGATAAATGCTGACGCACTTGCTCCAAATACTCCAAACTCTGCTTCTGCCTCTTGATCACGGTGTACATTCGCCCTGGGGCCACACGCTTCAGATGCTTGCAGCGGTAGAGAGAGTCACCGTACTTTATCAGCCAAACGTAATCTTTAGCAACATTGTCCACTAAATTTTTGGCAACATTTATTTGCCCCAGAGCCAAATTGTAGTGATCTTGTTGTAGAGACTATTCATCAAATCCGCATAGAATGGATGAATGTCATCCAACTTAGGGAAATCTGCTAGAATTTGTGAAAGTCTATCATGGTAATTCTGTTGAGTAAATTTGACTTTTCTCATGTAAAAATGTCCAATGTGATGAATTTGGTAACGTTTATGAATAACAGCTAGAGTCTTCCGTTGAGTCTCTGACAACTTCAGGTCAATAAAGTCCTTGGCAGATGGCACCACTGTAATTTTCTTGAAGTTGTAGTGTGCCATGCTGGCTGCCATGTGCACGCAGGGACTGGGTGCTCCTGCCACTTCCCTTGTTAGCTGTATTCCTAGGAATTTTATTCTCTTTGTAACAATTGTGAATGGGAGTTCATTCATGATTTGGCTCTCTGCTTGTCTGTTGGTGGTATATAGGAATGCTTGTGAATTTTGCACATTGATTTTGTATCCTGAGACTTTGCTTAAGTTGCTTATCAGCTTAAGAAGCTTTGGGGCTGAGATGAAGGGGTTTTCTAGATGTAGGATCATGCCCTCTGTAAACAAAGACAATTTGACTTCCTCTAAGAAAATAGAAAATAATCAAATAGACACAATAAAAAATGATAAAGGGGACGTCACCACTGACCCCACAGAAATACAAACAACCATCAGAGAATACTATAAACACATTTATGCAAATAACTAGAAAATCTAGAAGAAATGGATAAATTCCTGGACACATACACCCTCCCAAGACTGAAACAGGAAGAAGTTGAATCCCTGAATAGAACAACAACAAGTTCTGAAATTGAGGCAATAATAAATAGCCTACCAACCAAAAAAAGCCCAGGACCAGATGGATTCACAGCTGAATTCTACCAGAAATACAAAGAGGAGCTGATATCCTTTCTTCTGAAACTATTCCAAATAATTGAAAAGGAGAGACTCCTCCCTAACTCATTCTATAAGGTCAGCATCATCCTGATACCAAAACCTGGCAGAAATAAAACAAAAAAAGAAAACCTCAGGCCAATATGCCTGATGAAAATGAATGCAAAAATTATCACTAAAATACTGGCAAACCAATTACAGCAGCACATCAAAAAGCTTATCCACCACGATCAAGTTGGCTTCATCCCTGGCATACAAGGCTGGTCCAACATATGCAAATCAATAAACGTAATCCATCACATAAAGACATCTGAAGACGAAAACCAAATGATTATCTCAATAGACACAGAAAAGGTTTTCAATAAAATTCAAAATCCCTTCATGTTAAAAACTCTCAATAAATTAGGTACTGAGGAAACGTACTTCAAAATAATAAGAGCCATTTATGACAAACTGACAGCCAGTATCATACTGAATGGGCCAAAGCCGAAAGCATTCCTCTTGAAAACTGGCACAAGACAAGGATGCTCTCTCTCACCAGTCCTATCCAATACAGTATTGGAAGTTCTGCCCAGGGTAATAAGGCAAGAGAAAGAAATAAAGGATATTCCATATCCACTCTTACTCAAATTCTGTTAAATCCCAAATTGTAAGAGATTATTGTCAAAGCCAAAACAAAATTATATTGGAGATTTATGGCATATATCACTGCAACGAGGTCAAACTTTAGGAACTTTTAGCTCCTAACAGTTTAAACAAGGAGATATATTAAATATACTGATTTTAAAGTCATCCCTCTGACTTCCTGGACTAACCAATAATTTTCCTGAAGACATACAAAGCTCAAAATTAAATAAAAAGATACTGTTGAAAATAACTCCTGCATTCCTAGAATGTGAATGAGGCACCACAGAGGCAGACTGACAGCTACCTCATCATTTAAAAGGGAGTTTCTGAGGCAGTTTTAATGAAGTGGCAATTTTGCAGACAATGTAAAATTCAAAAACACAGAGGAGATGTTAGGCACAAACACGCCAAGCACATAAAGCAGCATCTGGCACTTTCCCTTTGGAGGCCTCCTATGCCAGCATTTCACTTAGATAAGAAAAAAGTCTCCTATTTTCAGCAATCTTCTTAAATGCTTTAATTTGACACTATCTGAAAGTGATACTTAAGTTGTAGTAAATCACATTTAATTGCAGCAGTCTACTCTCTATTATTTTGCTATTGCTTCAATTTCTCTCTAAGCTCTCAAAGACCTCATGGAAAATAAAATATTCCTTAATGGAAGTACTTTCATTCTTAGTGACTTTTTGCCCATCTTGGTCAATTATTTTGACATATGCTAAAGCAGTAGCAGTCATATTAAAAGGCCAAGGAAAGCTTAAAGGTACAACTCATCTCTAAGAACACATTTGGTTGTGTTTCTATATCACCTGCTTAAAGAGTCTAATTCTTGTTTTTAGCCACTCTTTATCCACAGCATCTGGTTCTCTACTTCTAATGTTGGAGTAATGAGTTCACAAAGCGCCTACCAGCCATGGGAATTAGGGGCTCGGGGTACAGATAAAGAAGACACAGCCCCTGCCCTCCGGGAGGCTGAAGGAAAGAAGGGCAGGCCAACCAGTGCTCCTGAGACAGGGTGGCCCCGCTTCTGAGTCTTCTGTTTACTGAGGGCCTTTGTGCTGGATACTGGGCTGCTCCTCCATATTCATTACCACCTGATATGGTTTGGATTTGTGTCTCCACCCAAATCTCATGTTCAGTTGTAACCCCCAGTGTTGGAGGTGGGGCCTGGTGAGAAGTGGTTGGACATAGGAGCACTTTCTAATGGTTTGGCACCATCCTTCTAGTGCTGTTCTCATGTTAGAGTTCTCACAAGACCTGGTTGTTTACAAGTATGTAGCATCTTCCCCCTCTCTCTTCCTCCTGCTCCAGCCTGCTTCCCCTTTTCCATGCTTCCCCTTATACCATGATTTTAAGTTTCCTGCGGCCTCCCCAGCGATGTTTCCTATACAGCCTGTGGATTCATGAGCCAACTAAATGTCTTTTCTTTATAAGTTACCTAGGCTCGGCTATTTCTTGATAGCAGTACAAAAATGAACTAATACACGGTCCCTCCTGACAGCAATGCCATCCTGCAGGGAGAGAGCCTTACATTCAGGTAAGGATGCCTGATCTTCTGAACACTTTGGTCCTTTTTATAGGTCCATAGTTCAGGCCTCCTTGAAGAGGCAACTTGGGTTGAATTACAGCCTCAGGGAGCTTGTAATTCAAGATCAGCTTAATTCAAGCACAGGGCTTTTAACCAAGAAATATTTAAATGATTGAACAATTGAGACAGCTGTATAGTTGCCTCCCAAATGAATATCAGCCTAAATGCCCCCAATACTTAGACTTGTTAATATGGCTATATATCACTCCCAAATTTAAGATTTAAAACAATAATGATTATTTCTCACGGTTTCAGTGGGTTAGCTCAGAAGCAGCTCAGCTGGGTGGTTCAAACTCAGGGTCTCTCATGACGTTGCAGTCAAATGTCAGTCGGAGCTGGAGGCTCCAGTTCTAAAGTGGCTCACTTACAAGGCTGGCAAAGTGGTGCTGGTGATTGGCAGGAGCCCTTAACTCTTCACCATGTGAATCTGTAGATGGAGCTGCTTGAGAGTCCTTGCAGAGTGGTGGCTGGCTTCTCTAGAGAGAGAGATCTAAGAGGTGGAAGGTGCAATGCCTTTTGTGACCTAGCCTCGGAATTCATACTCCATCACTTCCTCCGTATTCTATTGGTCACCCAGAGCCAGCCCGGATTCAATGTGTAAGGGAACTAACAAGGACATGAATATGAGGGGCAGGAATCATTGTAGGCTGTCTTGCAGACTGGTTACCACATGCAGAAATTGGGACTTAAGTCCAGACCTGTCTGATGGCAAAGTCCTTGTACTTTACTGTGCTGCCCTCCCCAAGCAGCTTCTCGAATCTGTGGATCCCTCTGAGTGGAATGTCCCCTTCAGCCTGCAACAGTACAGAATGGATAAAGTAGTGATATTAAGCATGTCATAAGAGAAGCAGAGAAGCCTAGGCTCCTTGAGCATGGTTATAAAATGGAGACCAGTGAGCAGAGGATGGGCTCAAGAAGAATTGAGAGGGGATTAGTTAACTACCCCACTGAATATTCGCTTTTTGCTGTCCGTGGCATCAGCTATCAGAAAGTCTCTGTGGGTGAGTCTCTGAGAACTCTTTTATGCCATTAACTACACTCCTGCAAAGCTTCTGTCTGATGGGTTTGGATTTTCTTAGGCAGTGCCATGTTTTCAGAATATAAATTGACTTGATCTGCCCTGGAAAGTCGACAGCCTCCTGTGTTTAACCCAAGCCTTAAGTAACAGCTCAATCCATGCCGCTCCCCCAGGGTTTGCAGAACAGAGTCTCGGTCGGAAACACTGCAATGAGCAGCTTGCTGTTTGTCTCTTTTTCTTCCACTGTATTTTATATTGATATTTAATGAATGTTTCTTTGGTGGTGTCGCTATGTTCATTATTTAAACTCTGAAAATTGAAGCCTTGTGGCTTCCATCAAAAATAATTGTTGACTCACCACAGGGAAACATATAAATATTGTTCTGAATTCCAATGACAATGACCATTGGGGTTATTTTTTTGTGAAGTGTAATTTCCATTATTTTGAAAGCCCTCAAGTCAGTACCTGAGAAGGGAAGCTATTTTCTTGGCTATCTTCAGTAGGTTTTTCTTCTTTCTTCATTTTTCCTTCCCTCCTTGCCACATTATACATCCTCCTTTTATTTCTTCCTTTGTTGTTGCATTATTATTATTTTACAATATTATTATTTTACAGTCTCATTCTGTCACCCAGGCTGAGTGCAGTGGCGCAATCTCAGCTCACTGCAGCCTCTACCTCTCAGGCTTAAGTGATTCTTCTGCCCCAGCCTCCCAAGTAGCTGAGACTACAGGCACGTGCCACCACGCCTGGCTAATTTTTGTATTTTTAGTAGAGATGGGGTTTCACCATATTGGCCAGGCTGATCTAGAACTCCTGACCTCATGATCTGCATGCCTCTGCCTCCCAAAGTGCTGGGATTACAGGCGTGAGCCACTGCACCCAGCCTGTATTGTTATTGTTATTACTGTTGTTAATATAAACGAGGCCTCAGGACTTAGAGCTTGACAACTAAATAATACCTGCTTACATCATTTTGTATTTTCAAGTTGTTTTTACAAATGTCATTTCATCTGATGCACATTATAACTGAGTGAGGTAAATTGGACAAACTTCATCCCTATTTATAGATGAGGACAAAGCCCCAAAGATTTGCAGAGTTACAGGGCTGGTTAGAGCAGGTCCCTCCTCCCAGAGCAGATCTCCCTCCCTTAGTATTATCCCGCCCCTCCTGGGCCTGAGAAACCTAAAGATACTTTGTGAACACATGTCTGTATCTACAGAAAGCTCTGCTAAAGAAACTACCCTAGACCGAGATGTGATCTAAGGGGCTGCCCAGCTCTGTTATTTTTTAAATTACTTTATTTAGTTAGTTACTTTGTACAAGATTGTATTAAAGGTCTTTACAGAGCAACATCCAGACACCAGAATACAGCTGCCAAGGAGACCCTTTTACGTGTAGGGACTGGCTGGGGCATGGCAGGACGCTCTGGCTTCCCATCCTTCTGTTCTGAGATGGGGGTGGTGAGCAGTATCTCATCTTTGGATTCCCTGATGCTCAAGTGGTCAGGCAGGGGCTTCTTAGGGCCAGTCTTACCAGTTGGGTCCCAGACAGCATGGTCTTCACCTTGATGCCCAGCACACCCTGTCTGAGCAACACACGGTGCATGGCAGTGTCTATGTAGCAGTTAACAGGGTCTCCACCGTGGATCATCAGGCCATCCACACACTTCATGGATTTAGCTCTCTGTCCTCGGAGTTTCCCCGACACCACAACCTCTCAACCTTTGGCCCCACTCTCCATGATGAACCGCAGCACACCATAGCAGGCCTTGTGCACACCAGGCTCTCCTAGGAGTTTGTAACGCAGAGACGCTGCCTTGGCAATGGTGCACAGACCTCTCGTGACCACCTTTTCAGCATAAAGCTCTACACCACCCTCTGGAAAGCCAAACCTCTTCTGAACTACAGCAGTCAGTTCCGGAATCCGTTGGCCCTTCTCACCAAGAACATTTGTGTTCTGGTGGCTGAGATAATGATTTCTGTCCTGATTGGTGTAACTTGCCCCTCAACTCCAGAGTAGCCATCTTCAGCCAGCTCCTGAGTAACACACTCATTCGGTTCAGCTTTGAAGATGACGTCAGTGACAAACTTCCTCTTCTTGGAAATTTGCACGGCCATCTTGCTGTGGCTTTCCGCCGAAAGGAAAGGCTTAATTTACTTAAAATATTTTTTCTTTTTAATTAAAAGAATGAGTTAAACATAGAGAGGATTACAGAAAATAATTTGAAACTAATCCGATTTATCTGAGTTGATAGTTTGCCATAGATGCTTGAAGTCCATCCGTCTCTCTTATGAAATGAAACATTACAGAAACAGCTCATTCTCTCCCCCTCACCATTCCTTGCCTCCCTCCCAAGGCTACTTCCATCCTGAGTAGTGGTTTCTTCAGTTGCATGTTGCTCTACTGTTCTACACAAGAATGAGTCATAAGTCATACGCCATCAGCTTTGCATTTTGCAAGAATTTGCATGAATAGTATGCTGTTGCATGTACAGACTTTAGGCTCACTACTGAAGAATGCCCTAGCTTCTTTCACTTTTCTGATGTCTCACTCCTCTGGTTATGCCTGGTTGGTCTCGGAAATAATATGGGGAATGTCCAAGATATTAGCAGTTCCTACTGCAGCAAGTGCTGGTTTCTATGACTGTGGTTCCCTAAGAGAGGTGGAAAAGCAGGGTACTAAGCTTCCAATGAGCACTTAATCGCAGGGGCATAGCCCAGGTAGGTTGTAAAGGCTGATGACATCCCACGACAGGCTGGAACCTGAATTGATATTTTATAGAGGAAAACCAGGCCCAGAAAAGAGGATGGTTGCTTTAATGTCACACTTCCAGAAATTAGTAAAGCGGGGGGACCAGGTCAGAGCTTATGACACCTTTGTACTAAACACATTGCCTTTAGGCAGTCTCATTCTTCATCCAGCAAACAGCAGACCATCGATTTGATTATTTTCTTGCCTCTGCTCCCCTGAAGGAAATGCCAGCAAACTATGAAAGTTCAATCCCTGCAATCCTGGCAAGCTGCACTGGACTTAAGTGCCTGCTGTTTCTGGAGGCAGCAAGGGTCTCAGAATTTGGGGGAGGATAGGTCACAGAGCTGAAGTGTAGCCTCAAGATCTTTTTGCCTGGATCGCCCTCTGGTGGCAGATTCAATAACAACCGCTCTAATTCATTATCTGAAATGCAAAGTGGTTGCAGCTCAAGGTTTCCTTGCTCCTCTTGGGACTTGCTTTTTCCTCATTAAGGCATCCCTATGCCCACTCTATACAAGATACATTTACTTTGAGCTGCATCCCAGAGATAATTGACTCCAAACCAATATTTCTGTGTGTCAGTCCCAGTAACTGGAGCTGTGGCGTGGAAAATAAGAATGCATTGTTCCTGCCCCCAAGGAATTTAAGTTAACTGGGTGAGACAGGCATACAAGCAGCTGACCAGACTCCGAGTCAGTGTGGCCGAGAATGGACAGGCTGAGGGAGTACAGAGGAAGGAGGAAATGAATGTCAGCCACAGAAACCCCAGAGGCCTTGGTGGGTAAGCTAGTGTCTGAGTTCTTAAGGAGCAATGGGAATTCTGAGGTTAGGGAGGGGCAGGGGCACTGGAGGAGGGGAGCACAGGGGATGGCCCATTTCCCATTTCTCCCTCCCTGTTTCCCCTTCTCCTTGGGGCCTTCCTCTTGTTCCCTTCCTCCTTACTTACCCCAGTCCCAATAGCCCTGCAATTGATGACCACCTAAAGTGTCCATTTTCTGGGATAAAGCTGGGCTCCTCAGCGTCTTCCAACAGACCTTCCTCCTTGCTTCTTCCCATGGGTCCTTCTGATATCTGAATCAAGTGACTGAGGCATAAATCTCAATCATCAAGGTTTATTAAAGCAGCTTTAGGGTGCATCTGGGAAAAACACAAGCCACAGGCATATCTGTGACTGCTTTTCTCAAAAGAGTTTCAGGGGATTTAGCATTTTTACACACTTCCTTAAATGGGGGGAAGGCACTTAGGAAAAAGGGCAGATAGGTAGTAAGGCGAATGGCTACATTCCTGTGAGACTCTAGTTACTGCCTGGTTAATCTACATTTTACATAAGATAAATTGGATGTTTGAAAAAAAAAAGGAGAGTAAAGGAAGAGTCAAGTATGTAGGTGTCTCTGGTTAGGTAGAAGAATGAGTCTTGTCTTTATTCTGCACCTGCACTCCAATCTAAGCTTGTGATGGGCATTACCCGCATGGAATCAAACAGACTTTAATTTTAGGAGCTAAGCTGGGTGTGTTGGCTCATGCCTGTAATCCCAATACTTTGGGAAGCCAAGGTGGGCAGATCATTTGAGGCCAGGAATTCGAGACCAGCCTGAATGACATGGTCAAATTCCATCTCTACTAAAAATACAAAAATTAAGACCAGGCACGGTGGCTTATGCCTTTAATCCTAGCAATTTGGGAGGCCAAGGCAGGCGGGTCACCTGAGGTCAGGAGTTTGAGACTAGCCTGACCAACATGGTGAAACCCTGTCTCTAGTAAAAATACAAAAATTAGCTGGGTGTGGTGGTGCATGCTGGTAATCCCAAACTATTCAGGAGGCTGAGACAGGAGAATTGCTTGAACCTGGGATGCAGAGGTTGCAGTGAGCCAAGATAACACCATTGCACTCCAGCTGGGCACCAAGAGTAAAACTCCTTCTCAAACAAAAACAAAACAAAACAAGTTACCTGGCCATGGTGGCACAAGCCTATAATCCCAGCTACTCAGGAGGCTGAGACAAGAGAATCACTTGAACCGAGGAAGTGAAGGTTGCAGTGAGCTGAGATTGTGCCACTGCACTCCAGCCTGGGTGACAGAGGAAGACTCCATCTCAAAAATAATAATAATGAACAAGGCTAGAATCTAATAACAGGTGTACTATACTTTCTTTAGAAATGTATGTGTTTTTTTCTCTCCAGTTCCCCATTTCCACGAAAGACAAATCACATTAGTACCAATTTATTTGCAAAATACATTTTAGTCTCATTATCCTTGGCCTGATTATTTGCATAAGGCACAGCTAAAATAATGATAGAGCCATATAGAATTTTTTTTAAATTTTTAATTATCTGTCACCTAGGCTACATGAAGTGGCACGACCATGGCTCACGGTGCCTCAACATCTTGGGCTCAAGCAATCCTCCCACCTCAGCCTTGAGTAGCTAGGACTGCAGGCATACGCCACCAGGCCCAGTTAATTTATTTTTGGTGGAGATGGGGTCTTGCCATGTTACCCAGGCTGGTCTTGAACTCCTGTCCTCAGGCAATCCTCCCATCTCAGCCTCCTAAAGCACTGGGATTACAGGTGTGAGCCACTGTGACCAGACAAGGCCCCTTTTCAACTGGCTTTGCTGAAACTCTTCCTAAGGAATCTCAGATTAGACTTTTTAAAAAGCCTCTCGAAGTTAGCCAATCCAAGGTTTTATCTGTGCCTGCAGATACCTGTATGAATTGGGAGCATTCCTTTCTTCTCAGGCCAGGAGCAGTGGGTCACACATATAATCTCAGCACTTTGGAAGCCTGAGGCAAGAGGATCACTTGAACCCAGGAGTTCAAGACCAGCATGGGCAACATAGGGAGACACTCTCCAATCAATCAATCAATCAATCAATCAATAAAATTAGCCAGGGGTGGCAGCACATGCCTGTGGTCCCTGCTACTTGGGGAGCTGAGGTAGGAGAATCACTTGAATCCAAGAGGTTGAGTCTATAAGAACTGTGATCATGCCATTGCACTCCAGCCTGGGAGAAGGAGTAACATCTCAACTCAAAAATTTCTCTCTTCTCGCGGTCTTAAAACAACTCGAGGTTCCCAGGTTTGTTAGAAAGTGACATTATTTACTTACCGTGGGTCAGGAACTTTGTAAAGGAATTCCATAGACAAGGAAATAGGCCAGTCTTTCCAGTGGATTTTTATCAGCTCTATAAAGTCAACCTCCATTTCTCATAGCTTTCTGGTCGTGTCTGAATATATACAATTCCAATTAAAGCCTTAGTAAAATAACCGATGTCTCTAATTGTGTCCTGTTACAAAAGAAAACAGATTCTTACTGAACTTATGCAAATAACCATGTTGCCATAAATTAATAATACTCACAAATAGTTTCCAAATTCTGGAGAAATCAGCTAGAGACAAAGAAATATGCTTCAAATATTGCTCAAAAGAGTATACTTTACTTAATTTGTTGTGTGCTATAAACAGTTCAAAAGAAAAAAGTTGGCTGGGTGCAGTGGCTCACACCTGTAATCCTAGCACTTTGGGAAGCCAAGGCAGGTGGATCACCTAAGGTCTGGAGTTTGAGACCAGCCTGGCCAATATGGCAAAACCCTGTCTCTACTAAAAAATACAAAAATTAGCTGGGCATGGTAGCACGCACCTGTAATCCCAGCTATTCAGGAGGCTAAGGCTGGAGAATCACTTGAACCTGTGAGGCAGAGGTTGCAGTGAGCCGAGATTGCTCCACTGCATTCCAGCCTGGGCAACTGGGCAAGAGAGTAAGACTCTGTCTCAAAAAAAAAAAAAAAAAAAAAAAAAGTTTTATTGACTCTGGAAAACAAAAGAATCAGCAATGTTTCAAACACAAAAGTAAAACATGTTATTTCAGTCTTCTATTTAGTTCAGTCCGATGTAATTAACTCTTGTTCTGTTTGATATAGAGTTAGCAATCCTCATGAATGCGTCAGCTTTTTTTTATTGTTTTGATAAAGGGTTTTGCTATTGCCTGGCTGCAGTGCAGTGGCACAAACACAGCTCACTGTAGCCTTAAACTATCAGGCCCAATGGATCCTTCCACCTCAGTCTCCCAAGTAGCTGGGACCACAGGCATATGCCACCATGCCTGGCTAATTTTTGTATTTTTTATAGAGACAGGATTTCACCATGTTGCCCAGACTGGTCTTGAACTCCTGTGGGTCAAGCAATCCACTGACCTCCACCTCCCAAAGTGCTGGAATTATAGATGTGAGCCACTGCTCCCAGCCTCAGCTTTTTAATTACAGTACTGGAAGTTTTTTCTAATCTAATGGTATGCTTTCCAAAGTTTTCAGAAACCTGTATTTTTTATTTTACTTTTAAGTTCTGGGATACATGTGCAGAACGTACAGGTTTGTTACATAGGTATATGTGTGCCATGGTGGTTTGCTGCACCTATCAACCTGTCATCCAGGTTTTAAGCCCCACATGCATTAGGTATTTGTTCTAATACTTTCCATCCCTTTGTCCCCCACTCCCTGACAGGTCCTGGTGTGTGATGTTCCTCTCCCTGTGTCCATTTGTTTACTCTGTTCAACTCCCACAAAAGAGTGAGAACATATGGTGTTTGGTTTTCTGTTCCTGTGTTAGTTTGCTGAGAATGATGGTTTCCAGCTTTATCCATGTCCTTGCAAAGGACATGAACTCATTCTTTTTTATGGCTGCATAGTATTCTATGGTGTATATGTGCCACATTTTCTTTATCCAGTCTATCATTGATGGGCATTTGGGTTGATTCCAAGTAGTCTTTGCTATTGTAAATACTGCTGCAATAAACATATGTGTGCATGTATCTTTATAGTAGAATGATTTATAATTCTTTGATTATAAACCCTTTATATATAAATATATAATGGGTTTGCTGGGTCAAATGATATTTCTGATTCTAGATCCTTGAGGAATTCCCACATTGTCTTCCACAATGGTTGAACTAATTTACACTCCCACCAACAGTGTAAAAGCGTTCCTATTTCTCCACAGCCTCACCAGCATCTGTTGTTTCCTGACTTTTTAGTAATCACCATTCTGACTGGTGCGAGATGGTATCTTATTGTGGTTTTGATTTGCATTTCTCTAATGACCAGTGATGATGAGCTTCTTTTGTTTCATATGTTTGTTGGCCGCATAAATGTCTTCTTTTGAGAAGTGTCTGTTCATATCCTTTGCTCACTTTTTGATGGGGTTGTTTGTTTTTTTCTTGTAAATTTGTTTAAGTTGCTTGTAGACTCTGGATATTAGACCTTTGTCAGATGGGTAGCTTGCAAAGTTTTTCTCCCCTTCTGTAGATTTCCTGTTCACTTTGATGATCGTTTCTGTTGCTGTGCAGAAGCTCTTTAGTTTGATTAGATCTCATTTGTCAGTTTTGGCTTTTGTTGCAATTGTTTTTAGTGTTTTCATCATGAAGTCTTTGCCTATGCCTGTGTCCTCAATGGTATTGTCTAGGTTTTCTTCTAGCGTTTTTTGCTTTGTTTTGTTTTGAGACAAAATTTCACTCTTGTTGCCCAAGCTGGAGTGCAATGACAAGCTTGGCTCACTGCAACCTCTGCCTCCTGGGTTCAAGCAATTCTCGTGCCTCAGCCTCACAAGCAGCTATGACTACAGGTGTATAACACCATGCCTGGCTAATTTTTGTATTTTTAGTAGAGACAGGGTTTCACTATGTTTGGCCAGGCCAATCTCAAATTCCTGACCTCAGGCAATCCACTCACCTCAGCCTCCCAAAGTGCTGGGATTACAGACGTGAGCCACTGCGCCCAGCCTCTTCTAGGGTTTTTATGGTTTAAGGTTTTACATTTAAGTCTTTTATCCATCTTGAGTTAATTTTTGTATAAAGTGTAAGAAAGGGGCCCAGTTTCTGTTTTCTGCATATGGCTAGCCAGTTTTCCCAGTACCAGTTATTACATAGGGAATCACTTCCCCCATTGCTTGTTTTTGTCAGGTTTGTCAAAGATCAGATGGCTGTTGATGTGTGGTGTTATTTCTAAGGTCTCTATTCTGTTTCATGGTCTATTTATCTGTTTTGGTACCAGTACCATGCTGTTTTGGTTACTGTAGCCTTGTAGTATAGTTTGAAGTCAGGCAGTGTGATGCCTCCAGTTTTGTTCTTTTTGCCTAGAATTGTCTTGGCTATATGAGTTCTTTTTTGGTTCCATATGAAATTTATAGTTTTTCTAGTTCTATGAAGAAAGTCAATGGTACTTGATGGGAATAACATTGAATCTATAAACTACTTTGGGCAGTATGACTATTTTCATGATATTAATTCTTCCTATCCATGAGCATAAAATGATTTTCCATTTGTTTGTTTCCATTTGATTGTGTCCTCTCTTATTTCCTTGAGCAGTGGTTTGTATTTCTCCTTGAAGAGGTCCTTCACTTCCCTTGTGAGTTGTATTTCTAGGTATTTTATTTTCTTTGTAGCAACTGCAAATGGGAGTTCACTCATGATTTGGCTCTCTGCTTGTCTATTGTTGGTGTATAGGAATACTTGTGATTTTTGCACATTGATTTTGTATCCTGAGACTTTGCTGAAGTTGCTTATCAGCTTAAGGAGTTTTTGAGCTGAGACAACTAGGTTTTCTAAATATACAATTATGTCTTCTGCAAACAGAGACAATTTGACTTCCTCTCTTCCTATTTGAATATTTTATTTCAAATAGAAATAAAATACCCTTTATTTCTTTCTCTTGCCTGATTGCCCTGGCCAAAACTTTCAATACTATGTTGAATAAGAGTGGTGAGAGAGGGCATCCTTGTCTTGTGCCAGTTTTCAAAGGGAATGCTTCCAGCTTTTGTCCATTTAGTATGATATTGAATATGGGTTTGTCACAAATAGTTATTATTTTGAGATATGTTCCATCAATGCCTAGTTTGTTAACAGTTTTTAGCATGAAGGAAATTTTATTGAAGGTCTTTTCTGCATCTATTTAGATAATCATGTACTTTTTGTCATTGGTTCTGTTTATGTGATGGATTACATTTATTAATTTGCATATGTTAAACCAGCCTTGAATCCCAGGGATGAAGCTGACTTGATCATGGTGGATAAGCTTTTTGCTGTGCTGCTAGGTTCAGTTTGCCAGGATTTTATTGAGGATGTTTGCATCGATGTTCATTAGGGATATTGGCCTGACATTTTCTTTGTTGTGTCTCTGCCAGGTTTTAGTATCAGAATGATGCTGGTCTCATAAAATGAGTTAGGGAGAAGTCTCTCTTTTTCTATTGTTTGGAATAGTTTCAGAAAGAATGGTACCAGCTCCTCTTTGTACCTCTGGTAGAATTTGGCTGTGAATCTATCTGGTCCTGGCCTTTTATTTAGCTGGTAGGCTATTAATTACCACTTCAATTTCAGAACTTGTTACTGGTCTATTCAGGGATTCACCTTTCTGCTGATTTAGTCTTGGGAGGGTGTGTGTGTCCAGGAATTTATTCATTTCTTCTAGATTTTCTTGTTTAATCTTCTCAAAAAACCAGCTCCTGGATTCATTGATTTCTTGAAGGGTCTTTTGTGTCTCGATCTCCTTCAGTTCTGCTCTGATCTTAGTTATTTTTTGTCTTCTGCTAGCTTTTGAATTTGTTTGCTCTTGCTTCTCTAGTTCTCTTGTGATGTTAGGGGGTCAATTTTAGATCTTTCCAGCTTTCTAATGTGGGCATTTAGTGCTATAAATTTCCCACTTAACACTGCTTGAGCTGTGTCCCAGAGATTCCAGTATGTTGTCTCTTTGTTCTCTTTGGTTTCAAAAAACTTCTTTATTTCTGCCTTAATTTTGTTATATACCCAGTAGTCATTCAGGAGCAGGTTGTTCAATTTCCATATAGTTGTATGGTTTTGAGTGAGTTTTTAAATCCTGAATTATAATTTGATTGCACTGTGTTCTGAGAGACTGTTAGGATTTCCATTTTTTTGCATTTTCTGAGGAGTGTTTTACTTCCACTTATGGGGTTGATTTTAGAATAAGTGCTATGTGGCTCTGAGAAGAATGTATATTCGGTTGATTTGGGGTGGAGAGTTCTGTAGATGTCCACTAAGTCCACTTGGTCCAGAGGTGAATTCAAGTCCTGAATATTCTTATTAATTTTCTATCTCATTGATCTGTCTAACATTGACAGTGAGGTGTTAAATCTCCCACTAATATCATGTGGGAGTCTAAGTCTCTTTGTAGGTCTCTAAGAACTTGTTTTATGAATCTGGGTGCTCCTGTATTGGGTGCATATATATTTAGGATAGTTAGCTCTTCTTGTTGCATTGACCCCTTTACCATTATGTAATGCCCATCTTTGTCTTTTTTGATCTTTGATGGTTTAAAGTCTGTTTTATCAGAGACTAGGATTATAACCCCTCTTTTTTTCCCTCCCATTTGCTTGGTAAATCTTCCTCCATCCCTTTATTTTGAGCCTATGTATGTCTTTGTATGTGAGATGGGTCTCTTGAATACAGCACACTGATGGGTCTTGACTCTATCCAATTTGTCTGTGTCTTTTTTTTTTTTTTTTTTTTTTTTTTGAGACGGAGTCTCACTCTGTTGCCCAAGCTGGAGTGCAGTGGTGTGATCTCGGCTCACTGCAATCTCCTCCTCCTGGGTTCAAGCAATTCTCAATTCTCTGCCTCAGCATCCTGAGTAGCTGGGATTACAGGCGCCCTCTACCACGCCCAGCTAATTTTTGTATTTTTAGTAGAGACGGGTTTCACCATCTTGGCCAGGTTGGTCTTAAACTCCTGACCTTGTGATCTACCCACCTCAGCCTCCCAAAGT
>CAUYLG010039401.1:0-40383 GCA_963573385.1 Cacajao melanocephalus | reverse complement strand
TGGCTCCTCCGCCGGGAATCTCCTAGTCTGTGGGCAACAAAAATTCGTCTGAAAGTGCGGCGTCCACTCGCTCTCTGCGCTTTCACTGGGAGCTACAATCCTGAGCTGTTGTTAATCGGCCATCTTGGATCTCTCTCCGGTATGTTGCATTTTCATTTTAATCAATATATAATATCATATAATATCCATTGTGATTTTCTCTTTGGTCCATAGATTTTTTTGAGAAGTATGGTGTTTAACTTCTAAAGATTTGAATGTTTTCTGAATATTATTTTGTTATCAATGTTTAATTTTAATTTCATTTTGATCCAAGATCTTACTTTGTGTGATATGAATCCTTTTAAGTTTAGTACATTTTGTTTTATGACTAGGGATATGGTCTATCATAGTGAATATTCCATGTGTACTTAGAAAGAATGTGTATTCTGGTGTTTTTGGGTGAAATGTTCACACATATCAATGAGGTCATGTTGATTAATAGTGTTATTCAAGTATAAAATATTCTTAATGATTTTCAGTCTACTTGTTTTATCAATTGCTTAGAGAGAGTTGTGTTTCTGTTATTGTAAATTTGTCTGTTTCTCTTTTTAGTTTGATAAGTTTCTGCTTCACATATTTTGAATCTGTTTAAGGGGCATATACATTTTTAATTGGTATGTCTTTTTGAATAATTTACCACTTTATTGTTAAGCAAAATCTCTGTTTATTCCTTATATTATTCTTGTCCTGATTTTTACTTTGTCTGACACTAATATAGTCACTCCAGATTTCGTTTTATTGGAATTTATTTGGTATATCCTTTTCCATCCTTTTATCTAATTTCAAACTTTGTGTGATATATCGGATTACATTCATTCATTTTAGAATGTTGAACTAGCCTGCATACCAAGAATAAATACCACTTGCACATGTAGTATAATTGATTATTTGTATACATTCATAGATTTATTTGCTAATATATATTTTAAATTTTTTCTCTGCTGCTTGAATCAGCAAATCTGCTAATACTTTATTGAGAAATTGTATGTCTATGTTCACAAGACAAGGTGTAGTTTTGTTTGGGTACTGTCTTTTGGGGGCTTTGGTATAAGAATAATACTGGCCTCATAAAGTAAACTGGGAAATGTTTTGGCCCACCTACCCTAGACGGGGAAGCAGTCTTAGGCCTGTGGAGATAAGAGGCTCTCTAGACAGGCTGATTGCTGTGGTTGAATCTCTCTTACCATTTCTACCTGCCTACCTTTGTACTTTTGGAGGGCGATGGAAGTCTCAGGCTTGGCAGGAAAAGGGAGTCACTTCTTCCACTGGCTATTTAGTGGGAGACAGCAGGGAGAAATGGATTTACATCATCTTGTCCTGCCACTCTTCTTTGCACATTTTCATTGACACATGTCTTCCCCATTTCATTATGAACTCCTTAAGGACTGTAGGGATTTTATTTATCTGTATGTCTCCAGGGCTTAGGGCTGAACTTGGATGTAGCAGACACTCAGTGCTGAATTGTAAAATTGACAATTCAATATTTGGTGATGTAAAAGGGAAAAGAGAATATTTTGCTCATTAGGCCATGCCAGTAGGTCATTCTTTGGACATTTATTTTTTACAAAAAGGAGAAAGGACCTGTCTGGAATAAGATAAGGGGACTATTGATGGCATATCTTTCCATGACTTAGTTAAAATAGTTTGTAATATTGACATCCTAGACCTCATCAAAGCTAACAGTCACAAGACATGAACTTACCAGGCAACATGCCCAAACCTTGTTCAGGCGACCTTGGTGGACCCAGGCTTCATGAATGACCTCATGTCTATTTCTTTATCTATAAACTTTACTATCATTCCATCAAGCAACTATCAGAGATGGAAAAGTCTAAGTCTAGAGGAAGACATGGAAGAAAGGTAACTTCTAGAGAGGAAAACACAGTGTCGTACATTTAACCAGACTGTAACATCAATAATGGTGCATGATGAAGCCAAGCTCTGGATGTGATGAGATGTGCCTCATAGAAATTATTAAGGTGGAGAGCTATTGAAAAATGTCATGCTTCAGTTCCAGCATAATGCTTAGAGTGCTGTTTATTTCATGTCTCTTTTTCTACATATCCCTGAATGATCCCGAATGGAAAGGTAAGTGCTAATGTTCACATAAACATTATGTAGATCAGTGTTCCATGGAAGGGAGGTAACATCCATGTTCTGCTGGGACTAGGTTGATGCTAAAGTTCTAACCATGACTGCAGCAGAAGGGAAATCACACTTCTGGGGGCTGTGGCCAAGAACTGCCATTTTTCAGATGTGATTTGCAGGGTACCACCTGTCTCACCCCATCACCCAGCTCCACTCCAAAAATGTCTCAACAGCCTGTGAATGTTTAAGATTCCACTGCTGAGGCATTCATTTTGGGTTAAATTACTGTTCTCTTAAGTATGATTTTTCAAAATAACTCTGGAAGTAAATGACCTTAGATGCTAATTTTGTATGAGCTGGGAATGCATCTTAAACTGTACTGTGCCCTTTTGCCTCCACAGTGTCCTTGTCTGTGAAGCACCTTTCCAAGCTCTGAGGACAGAGAATTGTGGGAGGCCACATATTTTTTAATAGTGGTGGTAGGTGGACGAGTTAGGGGTGTGAGACTGTGCCAAAGGAAGGAAAACCTGCGTGTGAGGGTCTATATGACCTGGATTGAAGGATCTGTGAAGCCCGGTGTTAGATGCAATGAGGGTGACAGGAGCCCACAGGTACTGGGACTAGATACCATAGTAGTATGAGAAGTAGAAATCGGTGGGCAAGATCAGGGAAGGAGGACACAATTATTTATCAGCTTGCCCAGTATACTGGGCTCACTGACAGGTAACAGTGAACATGTGTATACTCACTGGTTTGGCTCTTTAGCTCATCCCTCCCCATGGCTTGTCCAAATCAGCACACTTCCTAAAAAAGTCATGATTGACTGGGCACGGTGACTCATGCCTGTAATCCCAGCACTTTGGGAGGCCAAGACAAGAAGATCATTTGAGGTCAGGAGTTCGAGACCAGCCTGGCCAACATGGTGAAACCCCATCTCTACTAAAAATTAAAAAAAAAAAATTAGCTGGGCGTGGTGGCACATGCCTGTAATGCCAGCTACTGGAGGAGGCTGAGGCAGGAGAATCGCTTGAACCCGGGAGATGGAGGTTGCAGTGAGCCGAGATCACATTACTGCACTCAAGCCTGTGTGACAGAGTGAGATTTTTTCTAAAAAAAAAAAAAAAAGCCATTATTGGTTCAATTATGGCTTAATTGCCTCAATTTCTGCCTACAATGTCTTCCTCTCTGCCATGTCTGTTTTATTCCTTTATTCATTTAATATTCTTGGACATTTTCTCTGTTCATACACTATTTTAAGAATATAGAATAAATAACATAAATAAAACCTCTGCCATTGTCATGCTAACATTCCAAAGAGGGAAAATATAAACACATAAGTAGGCATGATAATATGGTATATTTTATATCAAGAAGCTCCTTTCTGCTCTAACTTGGATTTCCTTGATGTCTGCAAGTAATCTGCCCCCGTCCTTGTTTGGACAGGACTCCAGGACAGGTTCTGCTATACCAGGCACCGCAGCCCCCTGGAAAAATGACATCCACCATTCCTCATGCACCAGCCTCTGTCTGACACAAACCTTCAGGTCCCTGTACCAACTAGAGACCCCATTTATCTGGCAAAAGGAATTTAATATGGGGTGCTTTTGTTACCGTGTGATGTTGTGGGGGCAGGGATGAGTCCAACTAGGGTAGTGAAGTGAAGATGGTCCCAGTGCAGGCGGTGGGAGACAATGAAGGAGAAATTGCTGCTGTAGGGAGAGGTTTCTCTTGTTTGTCTGCCTTTAAATGAGGAAAAATGTATTAACAACACACTTCCAAGGAGATAGAGGATGGGCCAGATTCCATGCTCATGAGTCTCAAAGCCTGTTAACTTGCCCAGAGTTCCTGTTCTTATTCTGTGTCATTTTCCCATCTCCAACCCCAAAGTCTCATCTCTAGGCCTTTCATCCCCAGATCTATGTCCCCAAACACCTTGCTTTAACCTGATTCTGTTCTGAATGCAAGAGGTCTGTCATCCGACCCTGCTTTCTCTGCCTTTGTGTTTCTTGTTCATTATGCTCCAATACCAATTTGTGCACCAGGCACTTTCTAGGTGGTGAGTATAAGACTAAATAAGAGATGGAAAGTCTCTATCCTTGTGGAATTTGTAAACTAGTTGGAAAGGCTGAGTGTTGTGATTGGGTCTCTCTCATTTTATAAACTAGTTGAGTTCTTCTCAAACATTAGCATGCATAAGAACTCCTGAAAGACACATTCAAATGCAGAATCTCAGGTCCTACCCAGAGATCTTGCGCTGAGTAGGTCTGTGGTTGGGCCTGGGAACTGGATGTCTAGCCGAGTGCAAGCTGAGAGACACACAGATGAATAATCAGGTATATTCACCAGAACTCTATTACACATGATAAAGAGCCATTCATTAACACAAGCAAAAGTGGAAATTTCTATTTATAGAACTTGGGAAGGATCAAAGGAAGAACTGCCTGAAGCAGAAGCTCAGAGATTGGAATCAAGTACTCACAGTTTTCTGGAAACCTCTTTGCTTCTTTCATTTCTGTGTGGTTCTTGTCAGCCATGTTCTGCAGAGAGCAGCCTTTTTCTTGACCAGTGAATGTGGCCAATGATAACCTGGGTTTTTATCTTCTCATTTAAAGATGCCAACAGAAAGAGACATTTGTACATCAGTCCCAGAGAAAGGCTTTAATTGATACCACTGAGACCCAGGCTTTAGTCCCTACTGTTTCCAGGGATATGGGCCATGCCTAGGATCAGAGAGGACGAGTCTAATATTAGAAGTGGTAAGAGAAATGCTGCCAGGCAAACGTAAAGCAATGGTCCCCATGTCCCCCAGAATAGTTACATACCGTTAATGAATGCTCTTATGGGGCAAGGACAGGGAGCTTAATGAGTGCTTAGAATTGCCACAGACCAGACAAAGTAAATTTTAAAGCTGAGACCATGGACAAGTATGTTAGATATGTGAAGACAGGCACAGTAGTTCTGACAGACAAAGGGATAGTATGCCTGGAGTCCATCTGCCAGAGAGGCAGGAGGAGAGGAAGGAGAAAAAGAAAGAGAGAAACAGGAGAAAGAGAGAGAAGTCACCTGTGTGGTTCAGGGTCGAATTTAGTGGTTTATCTCACTGGCCACTTCTGTACTGAATGGGCCATATTGATTGCAGCTATATTAGAACTAATAGGAATCATCTGGATTTATGGAGGGAACAGATTCATTGAAAATATAAAAATGATAATGGAACAGAGGTGGATATTGGAACAGAGGTGGATATTCCTTTTGTGATGGAAACCTTGTTGGTTTGCCATTGTGTCTATATGACATTATGCCTATTATTTTTATTGCAATTTTTATCTGGATACTAGTGAAACATCACAGACTTGATTATGCCAAAATCTCGTACTCTGAGAAGTTGCTCAAGGCTAATGTATGATTATTTTCTGTATTATGTGCATTTCAATTATGGCTATCATAAAAATAATTCAGGCTGAAGAAAACATCTTTCTGTGAATTTTAAGCTGCTGTAGATCAGTTTTCAACTGGATCCCATACCTGGAAGGACATCATGGGGAGAAATATAAAGGCACAATAGATCCTTAAAAAAAGAGAAACTTGATCAGGAAGTTACTACTGTTGGTGGCAGTGGAAAACCAGAATAAGATCTCACTTAATATCACATACAAAGTTGTACACTAGGTGGATTAGAGACTTAAATATGAAAAATATATACGAATTTGCACTTGTATAGTGTGTGTGTGTGTGTGTGCATACACATGTGTGTAAGTTTAATACAAGAAAATACAGGAGGATATAATTTTGAATGAAAAGTTAGGAAGGACCTTTTAGAGAATTTGAGAAACACAGTGTAAGTCATAAATTAATAAACTTGAGTACATTGAAATTAAAGATTTTGGTTAAGGAATGTACAAACTGAAGGGATACACATACATACTTATGCATACATAAACTTTGGACCTCAGATATAGAGGTTTAAGTAAGTAATACTTCTCAGCTAAGTGTACGTTATCAGATTGGTCAATACAAAGCCCCTTTATTAATTTGTTTATTTTTTGTTTCCTTTATTTGGTGTGTGTCTGCCCTTTGTCTTTATTCCACACTCCTATTCCCCTTTCTACCAACATCAGAAATGACTATTCTTAAGTGTTGGTTTTTTACATCTTTGCTTGTAACTATCCATGATTTTACATTATTTTGAGTGGTAAATTCTTAAAACATTTAAATGCTATTACATTATATATTTTAGGGATTTTTTTCTTACCTTTTTTTTCAATTTTCATTTATGTTACTCTGTGTATAATGAATTTATTTCTTTTTATAATGTTCTACTGTGCCCTAGATCTCATTTTATTCATTCCACTGAACTTAACTTCTGGAAGCCCAATAAATTCCAAACAGAAAAATAGAAAATTAAAAAAATCTACTCCTAGCCACATCATAGTAAGACTGCAGTACATGAAATACGGTGAAAATATTTAAAAGCAGCCACAGAGAAAAGCTGTATCAACTACAAGAGAACATTATTCAGTGATCTGGTTTTTTTAAAACAACTATTAATGCCAGAGAAGAAGGAAATATCATCTCTAATGTGCTAGAATTAAATAATTTCTATATGTACTGCATAGTTTTTTAGAATAAAAATGAAAACAATACTTTTGGGGAAAAATACTTTACCATCAATAAATTTTTATAAAAAAATTAAAAAGACATATATGTGGCAGAAATAAAAGAATCTCAAAAGATTTAAAATAGAATTTGAAAGGCATTATGGGTATAGACATTAACATATTATATGAGGCATTACTATGTTATACATAGTTAAATATATTAACATATATAGAATATAATCTAAGCATTCATTGATGTATTAGAAACAGTAATTCCTAATGTACATGTATGTGGTAGGGGTGGTGACAAATAAAAATTAAGAAGAAAAAAACATGGAAAATACTGTAATCTGAAGTTAAAGGAATAATGAAAAATAAAATATTTTAAGACTCTATTGAAAAGACAATACAAATTTTGATTAATTTTATACTGTTATTATATATCTTTTTAAAAATTAGGCTATCCATTAAAAGAATAAATAAAGAACATGTAAGTTCCAAAAAAAGCAGAGGAAATAACGAGAATAAGGATAAAGAAAAAGAAGGTTGCAACAATCCAAAAGTGAAAATCAAGTGTAAAGAAAACTTTAAAACCAGGTTGAAATAAAGCAGTTAATGTTAGAGATAGATACAAATATAGAAATAATAATAATTAAAAAATTAAACCAAATTTTCAGTTAAAATACAACTATATTCCAGGATGAACAAAAATAAAAGCAAAACAAGATATGTATTGTTCTCAAGACAAAACCAAAAGAATGATGTAAAGAGTTAAAGAATAGGAAAGCATGCCAGGAAATATCAATCATAGGAAAAGTGGTGTAGCTAGATAAGCTAGGTTTTTTTTTAAAAAAGTAAGTCAGTCTATTATATAAATTCAATTTAGCTAGAAGATATAACAATTCAGACTTTGATATATCTAAAAGGAAGGTTTGGGATGTAGAACATATTAATTATATGTTAAGCTACAAAAAATAATTTAAAAATTTATGTAATGAGTTTTAAACAAATACATTTTCTGTAAGTTAGTCCTCAGGGTGACTAAAAGAAAAAAAGACAGGAAAAAAGAAAAAAAAGAAGAAGGGAGTTTGAGGTTTTGAGTAGGAAAATAACCTTTATCAAACATACATAAAATATTTTACACAATAACTGGAAAATATATTTTTTATAAACATATTGATTACTTTTCAAAAAGTTCCATGTACATTAACTCTCAACACATTTTGATTTGCATTATAAGAACCACATTTTCTGACTACAATGTAATTGAGTTAAAAATAAATAATTAAAAGAAAATAGAAATAAAGATAACATACATATGTATTTGGAAATTAAAAAGTAAACTTCTAAAAAGCTCATGCATCAAAGGTAAATTAGAAACTCTCTTGCACTAGATGAAAATAAAAATACTGTAACCAAAACTTGTGAACAATGAGAAGCTCTGCTTAGACAGCAATAACTTCAGCTCTGCAATAAATTTCATTGTAAAAGAAAAAGGTTGAAAATTAAAATAGATCCTAACAAAAATAAATATTAAAGATGACAGTGAATTTCATATGAGAAAAGTTAAAAGGAGATGATTAACAAAACCTAAATGTGGTCACTTGAAAAGACAAATGAAATGCATAAATGTATGGCATCACTAAACAAGGAAGAGATTTAAGGCACAAATAGCCACTATCAAGAATGAAAAAGGAGACATCATACAGATTAGATGCGACAAAGAGTGTCGTAGGATAACCTAGCAAATCTGAAAATTTTATGCAATCACCTGCTAACAATACAAATTTTGTGTCAGAAGTATCACAAAAGTCACAGAAAATTTATTTTTAAAACTATTTAAATGATGAATCCATAAGTTGAAACCTTCCTCCACACATACACAAGGCAATTCTAGGCCCAAAAGAATTTACTGATATTCTGTAAAACACTTAAGAAAAAAACAATGTCAATCTCAGAGTACCAGAGACAAAGAAAAGAAAATTTAAACTCATTTTAAAATAGAGCTTGTACTATGCTGATCCCCAAACCCTTAGTAACAAAAGTAAAATCAATTCACTTAAGAGTAAACATGAAAAAACAGAAAAACAAAACACCAAAATAGCAACCAAAAAAACCCCAAACAAAAAACCCCGCAGAATATTAGGAGACAACTAAGCCAAGGTGCATTTAACCAGAGAAGCAGGAATTATTGACTCGGGAGTGCTGGGACGGAAAGAGCGTGGTCCCTTTAACTGATACCCAAGTGGGGAAGGGAGGCACTGGGTAGAGGAGGGCGTGGTCACTGTCTAGGGCTCCACCCCAATGGACCTGGGTGAGGATAGGCATTTCCTGCCCAAAGGTTGCTTTTCCCAAGATCAACCTGCCCTGCCATACCCTCATCCTGTGCTTATAAACCGCCCCCAGACCCTAGCAGGTAGGCACACAAACTGCTGGATCTCCAGAGGAGCAGATCTCCCTAAGAAGACACACAGACATCTGGAGGCAGAGAGGAGCACATCAGTGGAGTAACACCCGGGTGGCTGGATGTCTGGAGGAGCACAGAAGCAGGCCCTGGCATGCTGGCAGGCCACCGACCAGCAGAAGGAGAGGCTGAGTTTGGCTGCGGCAGTGAGAGGAGAGCCCAGGCCAGGGAGTAGTCTGACTACAGGGAAAAAAAAAAAAAACATCTCCCTTCTGGCTCCCCATCTGCTGAGAGCTACTTCCATTCAATAAGACTTTGCACCCATTCTCCAAGCCCAGGTGTGATCCGATTCTTCCAGTACACCAAGGTCAGACTCCCGGGACACAGAAAGCCCTCTGTCCTTGCCATAAGACAGGGGATCTACTAAGGCTAAACTAACTGAGCACACTGTAACACACACCCCCTGGAGCTTAGGCTGTAAACATTCACCCCTAGACACTGCTATGGGGTGGAGCCCCACAGCCTGCCCTTCTGTGTGCTCCCCTAGAGGTTTGAGCAGCAGCGCACTGAAGAAGCAAGCCACACCCCCATCACATGTCCTGTGAGGGGGACAAGTGAACCTTTCCCGTTTCATTATTATTTTAAAAATCATTATAATTTACTATATTAACTGATTAAAGGAGAAAACTTTATGTTTATTTCAACAAATTTTAAAAAGTCCTTCATAAAATATAAAACCTGTTTATGTATTTCCAAAAATGATTCTTTTAATGAACTAGGAATTTTAAAAACACTTCTTAATAGTTAGATAAATAATACTAATTATTAGATAAATAATAATTACTCAGATTAATATCTAAACAAACGAAAAACTTACAGCAGTAGTGTACTTAATGGTAAAGTGTTGGAACCATTTTCCTAATGATCAAGAAGATAAAGACCTTCATTATTATTTTTCTTTTTAAAATACAATTCTTAAACAATACAGCAAGTCAAGGAACAGCAAAGCTAAAAGAGGGAAAAATTATTATGTGTAGGTGATAACATGTCTTATATAGAATCTATTAATCATTAGAATTTATAAGGGAATTGAGCAAGTTTACTGCATTTGAAATTAATATGCAGAAGTCATTTGCATTTCTTGATACCACAAAAAATGTAAGTATAAACAGTGCTGCTGATATGGGTTGAACTGTGTTCTTCAGAATGACATATTGAAGTCCTAGTCCCTGTTATGTGTAACTGTGACCTTGTTTGGCAACAGGGTCTTTTCAGCTATAATCCAGTCAAGATGCAGTCCTTAGGGTGGGCTTTCTTCCAATATTGCTGGTGTCCTTATGGGAAGAGGAGATGAGACACAGAGACATATGCAGAAGGAAAACATCGTATGATGACCAGTGTAGCTCCAGTCTTGGAATAATGAAAGTGCAAGCCAAGAAAGAAATGTAAAGTTTCTAGAGCCAGTATCACATGCTAAGAATAGGCTAGGAAGGATTCTCCTCAAAGTTATAGAGGAATCATGGCTCTGATGACAGCTTGAAATTTGACATCTGTTCTCCAGAACTATGAGAAAATACCTTGTGCACTGTTGGTGAGAATATACATGGTGTCAGTTATGGAAAACAGTACCAAGGTTCCTCAAAAGATTAAAACCAAAATAACCATATCATCCAGCAATGCCACTTCTGGGTATATATATCCAAAATAATCTAAAGCAGGATCTGGAAGAGATATTTGCACACCTATGTTCATCAAAACATGAGTCACAACAGATAAGAAATGGAAGCAACCTAAATGTTCATGGAGAGATGAAGGGATGAAGAAAATGCGATATATACATCCAAAAGAGTCTTCTGCAGCCTTAAAAGGAAGGAAATTTTGTCACATGCTAGAACATGCATAAGACTTGAGGACACTAGGCTAAGCAAAAGAAGCCAGTCACAAAAGGATTGACACTGTCTGATTCTACACATATAAAGTATCTTAAGTAGTCAAAAATCATAGAGACAGCAAATAGGAAAGAAGTTACCAAGGGCTGAGTGGGGGAAGATACAGAGAATTAGGGCTCAGGCCATATAGAGATTCAATATTACATGAGGAAACATTTCTAGAGGTCAGCTGCACAACAATGTGAATATAGGTAACACTCATGAATTACATCCTTAATGGTTAAGATGATAAATTCAATGTTATGTGTTTTTTACCACCACTAACAAGGCAAACTACTTTAGGATTGATATTCAAGTCTTGGCCTGGTTACTAAACTTGAAATCACATTGCCCTTTAATAAGAAAAGAAAAATCCCTGTTTATTAAAAAGGTACCATGAAAAGTGCAAAGACAAGCCACAAAGAGTATTTGTAATATATACATAACTGATACAGTATAACTGATGAAGTTTTAGTATCCAAAATATATTTAAACATTTCTAGAAATCAATGAGAAATCAACTAGACAAACAACCTAGTACAAAAATGGATGAAACGTAAATAAATATTACGTAGGTGAAAAAATACAAATGGCCCATAAATGAATAAAAAGATGCCCAATCTCTTCAGTTTTTTGAAATTCCAATGAAAACCAACTATAGCCCAAAGTAGATACAACTTTACATCTACCACATTTATCCAGAGTTTTTAAAGCCATTAAATGCTAAGCATTTTGGATATCAGGGAGCAGTGGAATCTCTTGTTCATAAGCGTGAAAATGGTTATACACCAGCTTGGTATAAACCAGCACTATGCAGTAAAGCTCAGCATCTCCTGAGAATCAGAAACTCTGCTCTTGGATGTATTCATGCACACTCTTGCCTGTGCAATCTGACAGATGTGCAGGAACAAGCTTATGGTAGCTTTTAAATAATAATAAAATGAACAAATGCAAAACCTAAAAGGTCTATCAGCAGTAGAAAGGATACATGAACTGTGGTTTATTCAAATAATGGACTATTACAAAACAGTAAATGCGAAAGAATCAGTCATTTGCATAACATTAGTGACTCTCAAAAAAAGATTTCAAACAAAACTAGAACATCACAAAAGATAAGATTGACCTCACTTATGAACTCAAATTATATTTGTAATTAAATTTTAAAACCCAAATATAAAGCAATATATTATTCATGAATATATCTACAAGTGATAAAATATAATGAAAAGACAGTATTATCACAAAAATCAGATTTGTGGCTACATCCAATAGTGAGGGGTGTGGATGCTTTGAGATACAAGAATACTCTAAGTTGGTGAAGGGTAAGTAGATGTTCAGGATTATCATCTGTAAAATGAATATGTATACTCTTTATGGTCCTTTTTGTGTATAATATTCTTTTGGAACTAGATAGGAGCCACTTCCATGGGGAACAAAATTACTGGTATTTACTCGGATCCTGCTGGAAATTAACCTTATTAAGAAAATGGGTTGAACCTGTTACTTAGCAACTGGTTCTCATTGCCTGTGGAGCTCCAGGTAAAGTTTTAAGTTTCTAAGGCTGCTTCTTGATCAATAACTTTCCAAACCCCACTGGCTCAGAGGCTGCCGATTTGTCATTTACTTTAAAGCTGGTCCCCACTGTAATGACTGCTGATTAAAAGAGGCTGCCTCATCTATAAGTTCATTATCACCCAGTTTGCAGGGGGAGCGTCCAGTTCGGCAAAGAACTGAGAGCCAGTGAAAGCAAATTTATGACCTCGCATACTGTATCAATTTTGATGAGAACAAAAGCAGAGAAGGTCAATAGGATGGCATCCAAAGTCATTACTGGGCAGGAGAGAAGACTAAATCAAAATAAGCGATTAATTTTTTTAAGTCATTTTTTAGCCATAAAATGGACTCGTAAATGATCCCATATCTTGGTGTCAGAACTTTATAATAAAATGGCAATGGAACTGTGATGGAAAATTCAGATCTGGGGACAAGAGCAAAGGAGTAAATTCTGAAAAAAGTTTTCTCTATGAGAATGCTAAGAAGAGTTTTTGATGTTGAATGGCTTGTTTGGAAGGTGTTTTGTTTTGTAGTCTAAATCTAGCTTTTCTTGCATCAGTGCCCTGATTTGTCTGCCTTTCTCCCAGTTTTCTCACCATTGAAAGGAGAGAAGGAGAGAAGGGAGAGAGAAAGACCTGGAGACCCCTAGTGTAATAGAATTGAGTCTGCTATAAAATGGCAACTGTGAATTCTGTTATTACATACTCTTGCTCCAGAGAAAAAACAGATGAGTATTTTAAGAAATGCTTCACAAATACATAGAAGACAAAGACAAATGTGGGCAAGAAAAAAGCAGTGCTAGTTTTAATTCTAATGATATTATAAGTAATCATTGTGCTAAAACTACTAATGGTTTATCTTTCATTGAGCATTCAGTAGTTGGATGACATTCTGCCCTTGTTACACTCATCTTATTAAATCCTTTTAACAACCCTGACATGTAGGTATTATTATCTCCAGTTTAAAAATAAGAAAATTGGGACTCGGGAAGGTAGTAAAGGTTAGCTCATTTAGCTAATATTAGCAGGTTTTCAAATAGGAGTGCTGGACTTACAACTTTGTGTCTGTTATAGTTGCTTGTTAAGCTGTTGACATCTCCATAACTATAACTAAGGGACATTTTTTTCCAGGCTGATTTTGAGTTAATAAAAGGCCTACTGTTCCCTAGAGGAGACTCCTGAACTGCTGTCTCAGTCACATGGCTTGAGACTCTCAGCTGGCAGATCACTGTGGCTATCCCTGGAGGCTCCTGGCATATCTGATTATAAATACAAGCGGCTAGGAGAGGCCTTTTGCCTGAGTTCTGTTGTATCTAGACTTAGGTACTGAAGATGTTGGTCACTGATTGTCAGATTCAGAAATCTTTTAAGGGAACACGGTCTCTTAATACAAAGTGCCCGCGATTTTTGCTTTCTGATTGTGAAGATGCCCCTGGATCCCCCCATCCTCATTCTTTGCCCCTTTTGCAATTGTGTTTTTCTCTCAGCATCCTCCGTCTCTAATTCATCTCCTTTCTAAGTGATCTCTTCCTCTTTGCTTTCTTCTTCTTCACATTTGGAGATGTGTGCCTTTCTTAAAATAGCTTCCCCAAATTATTGTCCTGTGGGCCCTGCCCCCTCAAACACGGTTTCATAGCACATGTGTCTTGTCTCCTCACCAGGCAATACTGAGCAGGTCAACATTCTTTCCTGCATTCCTTTCTCAGCTGTCAGCATGTGGAAGTGATGGAGAGATGCTAGCAAGACACACTTGTGAGCAGGAAGTCTGGCTCATCCTTGGTTGTTAAGACCTCAACATTTTTTCTGCTCCTACAGCCCGAACCACTGCCTTCTCTTCAATTATGCCCCCTAAAGCACTCAAACATGGGCCATTTTTCTTAGGTCTTACCTCCAATTTTTCTCCTCTGGGAAGCCCTCCTGCTCACCCCAATTTCCAGTATCCTTTTTCTCTCAAAATCTTTAAAGATCCTCTTTTTCCCTCCTTTAATACTTTGTAGGAGCCAGATACCACACAAAGCAGCTTACACATATAGCACTATTCCTTTTCTTCTCTAAGGAATTTCCTTCATCTCTCATTCTACAGACAAAGAAACTAAAGATTCAAAGACCCCACGGATCCTAGTGGTGAGTTGAACAGGAATGATGACTTCAAAGGTAGGGAAGCAGAGATCTGTCTCCTTTCACGGGATTTATAAACAGAAGTCCTTCAGAAGAATCCTGGCATATTCAAAGGGCACAGATCCTGGGCATTAGTCAGCAGAGCTACCAAGTCAGAATTCCTCGGAGCAGGGCCAGCCTCTTCAGGAGGCCAGAATCCAGATGTTTTTCCTGTCCCCACCCTGCACTAAACCACTTCTGGCTCCCTGATAGTCTGTTCCTCACTCACTGTATCATTTAAAAAAAATTACTGTTTGCTACTTCACAGTGGCAGAGCAGAGTCAGACAGCCTGAATTTATATTTACACACACACATGCACACACAAATATAGAAACTGGAACTTTGACAACTTACAGTGTGTGTGTGTGTGTGTGTGTGTGTGTGTATATAAGTTTATATATGTTTATATAAAGGAATTTCAAAAAGGTTGTGAAAAATAAAATATAAAAATTACAAAGTTTATTTCTCAACATGACATCTATCAAGTTCAAGACACTTTTATAAGCCATGATCTCAGCCATTTAGTTCATCCCTAAGAACTGGGAGTACTGGGAATTTAACCCTGTCACTGCAGTCACTTTTACATTAAAATAGCTGAAAAAAAAATGGGTGCCCTTATAGCTTTTTAAGATTAGGAAACAAAAATAAGTCAGAAGCAGTGCAATCAGGAAAGTATGATGGATGCCTCATGATTTTCTATTAAGACTCTTAAAGAATTGCCCTTGCTTGATGAGAGGAAGGAGCAGGCGCGCTTTTGCAGTGAAGGACTGTCTGGTAAAGGACTTTCTTGGGAGTTTTCCTGCTAAAGCTTTGGCTAACTTTTTTACAACATGCATAATAAGCAGACATTGCCATTCTTTGGCCCTCCAGAAAGTCAACAAGCAAAATACGTTGAGCATCTTAAAGAATTGTTGCCAAGTTCTTCCCTCTTGACAAATCCACGCCCGCCACTTGGTAGACATTGCTTGGATTGTGCTTTGTCTTGGGATCACACTGGCAAAGCCAAGTTTCATCTCCTGTTAAAAGTTTTTGAAGAAATTCTTTGGGATCTTGATCTTACTTGTTTAAAATTTTCATTGAAAGCTCTGTTCTGGTCTGCACCTGATCTGGTGCAATAGTTTTGGCACCCATCAAGTGAAAAATCTGTTCAACGATAATTTTGTAGTCAGAATTGTGCAATCCTGAACCAGTTAAGATATGTATAGTGTTGTCTGTTTATGCTGTTCATTGTCAGCCTTCCTCAAGGCATTGTGATGGTTAATATTAAGTGTCAACTTGATTGAAGGATGCAAAGTATTGTTCCAGAGTGTGTCTATGAGGTTGTTGCCAAAGGGGATTAACATTTGAGTCAATGGACTGGGAAAGGCAGACCGACCCTCAATCTGGGTGGGCACAATCTAATCAGCTGCCAGTGCAGCCAGAATAAAAGCAGGCAGAAGCTGGAAAGACTAGACTGGCTTTATCTTTTAGCCTACATCTCTCTCCCATGATGGATGCTTCCTGTCCTCAAACATTGGACTCCAAGTTCTTCAGCTTTGGGACTCTCAGACCTTTGACCACACACGGAAGGGTGCACGGTCACCTTCCCTACTTTTGAGGTTTTGGGGCTCAGACTGGCTTCCTTGCTCCTCAGCTTGCAGACAGCTTCTTGTGGGACCTCACCTTGTGATTGTGTGAGTCAATACTCCTCAATAAACTACTATCTATCTATCTATCTATCTATCTATCTATCTATCTATCTGTCTATGTTCTGTCCCTCTAGAGAACCTTGACTAATACAGGCATAAGCAAAATTAATTTTTTCTTGCATAGTGTTGTGGATGATGTATTGCTGTGGCTTTCATCTTCAACATTCTCTTGTCCCTTCTTAAAATGAATTACTCATTTTTAAAATGTGTCATTTTTCCTATAAACTTTTCATAAAACATCGGTGATTTCACCATTCTTCCACTGAAGCTTCATCGTAAATTTGATATCTGCTCTTGCTTCAATTTTAGCAGGATTTTTATTGCTCTGATAGGGGCTCTTTTCATTCTTATATCTTATCTTTCTTAGTACTGAAAATTAGATTCTGCTCAGATATGTTATTACAAGTTGGCATGAATTTTTGTTTATTTCGAAAACAAAATTATGTTCAATTTTCATAATACACATTTCCATGAACTTTTTAAAGTTTCCTAGTATATAAATAACCTTATTTAGCTATATATATATATGTGTGTGTATAAGTATTTTATACATACATATATATATAATATAGGCATTCATATAAATGTGTAACATATAATGACATATATACACACACATGTGTGGTTGTATAACCTTATTTAATTGGTTGAGGTTCCATAACCTTGCAAAGTCTCAGTTTCATTTTCTGAAAATTGGGGAAAAGAATGTCATGGTATTTAACTTAAATCCTTCAACTTCCTGTGGTACAAGAGTTACTAAGGAGTTTTTTTAAAAATAAAATTGGTTTATTCCCACAAGCCAATGGCTTTATTCACAATAGCATCAATTCTTTGTGATGTTGAAGGGGAAATCTGGTTTGTTAGATGCTTCAAGAAATAGTGAACAAAAAACCATATGTAATCTGCATTATTGGTGAAATGTACCTGATTTTGACTCTATGATCTGACTTTAGAAATAACTCACTAGGTGATATGTAGTATGACTTCATTTTGGCAATTACCTCATAGTATTATAATGAGAAATGATGATGACGATGATGATGGTGATAGTGATAAAGAAGCAGTAAATTTTCTTTAAGATCAAAATCTTAAAAGGTCATACCCAGATATTTGATGTGCAATGCTAAATATAGATGGGCAACATGTACATTTAAGAAATGCCTAATCATTTATGTCCAAGTGCTATGGCTTGAATATTTGTCCCATCCAAACCTCATGTTGGAATTTGATCCACAATGTTGGAGGTGAAGCGTGATTGGAAGTGCTTGGATCATGAAGGTAGAGCCCTCACAAAAAGATTAATGCTTCCCTGTGAAGAGGAGCAAGTGAGTTATCTCTTTATTAGTTCCTAGGAGAGCTGGTTGTTTAAGAAAAAGCCTGGTGCTTCTTCTCTAACTTCCTCTGTCACTACATGATCTCTGCATATGTGGACTCTCTGTCACCTTTCACCATAAGTGGAAGCAGCCTAAGGATTTCATCAGATTCTTGATCTTCCAGTCAGCATAATCATGAGCAAAATAAACATTTTTTTATTTATAAACTACCAAGTCTCAAATATTCCTTTATATTAATAGCAGCGCAAACAGATTTAGACACCGAGGTAATTTAATGTTTCAGAAAAAAAAAGTTTTCATACGTAGACATACATGTACACGCATATACATGTACCTTTTAGGTACATTTAAGGAATCACACAAACTAACAAAACATTATTGTGCTATACTGGTGCAATAAAACTCCTTGACTCTTACTTTGCTTTTTTCTTCTCTGTCAAGAAGAATAAGCTTTGGACTATAAAGAGTAGAGTGAACATTACTGAAAGCAAAGTAAATACGCTCATGATGGGTAAAAAGATTGTAAGAGTACACATATTTGCTTTGCATGAGTTCAAACCTTCTAATAGATCTCAAGTACACACCAGGGTCTCAAGAGAATGTCTAAATTAGATAACTGCCATTGATCTTTCATTCACGTAAAGACAAAGAGGTTCTAAGAGACTGGAAAAGGGAATATTCCATAAATAATTAAAAGGAGGAATAAGGTTTATTCCACAAACCACTCACTAGTAAGCTTCTATTGTGTCTGCTAAAAACATTAAAATCCCTTTAGACTAAATTTTTACAGTCTAAGATGTAAGTCTTTTGCCATGATAAGATTGCTCTTCCCCCTCCCTCCCATCCTTCCATCTTTTTTCTTCTTTCTTCCCTATCTTCCTTCCCTTCCTTTCACTGCGTTCTTTCTTTTATTTTCTCCTTTCTTCCTTCCTCTCTTCTCTCTCTTTCTAATAAATATTTTATTTAAAAATATTTCTTATGAAGATAGTACAAAAATTGCCAAGATAGGATGGATAGTTTTCATATACCCTGCAACTAGTTTCCCCTTTTATTAACATCTTACATTAGCACGCTATATTTATTATAGCTAATGAACCTATATTGGCTCATGTATAAGGATTATTATTAACTGAAGTCCATGCTATATTCAGAATTTCTTATATTTTACCCAATATCCCATTTCTGTTCCAAAGTCCTATAAAAGATAACACATCAAATTTAGTAGTCTCGGCTGTTTAGGCTCCGTAGGCTGTGACAGTTTCTTGGACTTTTATTGCTTTTGATGACCTTGACAGTTTTGAGGAATTATAATAAGATTAGATCACTTATAGAATCTTGCCTGATTAAGATTAGTCTGATTAGATTGGGCCTACAGGTTTTTAGGAGGGAGAACAGAAAGGTAAAACACTATTTTCATGACATCATATCAAGAGTTCATGCTATCTATATGATTGATAAGTGTTGATTTTGACCTTGATTACTTGGCTGAGGTGGCGTTAATTATGTTTCTTCAATGTCAGGTTACTCTGGTCTTCACTTTCCAAACTATACTTTTCAAAGGAAGTTATTGTGTTCAGTCCACAGTTAGGGAGTGGGTAGTTATGCTCTTCCTCCTTGAAGATAAAGTATCTACAGAAGTTAACCTGAAATTTTTCTTCACTTGAAAATGTTCTCTTCTTTCCTGTTTATTTTTTGTCTCACATTAATTGATGTCAGCATAAACTCATAGATGCTTATTTTATACTTCAGATTATAATTAAACCATATTTTATTGCTCAAATTATTTCAGATTGTCTGAGTACTCTTTCGGTTAGCTTCTGTGTCCCTTTGACATGTTTTCTGTGTTGGCTGCCTCTTTACTTTCTGGTCCTTTAAAATGCTAAAGGCTCATCTTGCTTATTTCCTGCCTGCTGTGGTTTAAATATATTTGTCCTTTCCAAAATTCTTGCATTGGAAACTTAATGCCTAATGCAACAGTATTGGGAGGTGGGGACTATTGAGAGGTGCTTAAGTTATGAGGGCCCCTCCCTCACAAATGGATTAATTATGCTATTTAAAAAAAGGGTGAGGGTGGGCGCTCTCTCTTTCTCTCTCTTCCATTCTTTTCCCCACTCAGGAAACAGGTACAAGGCCCATACTAGATGCTGGTGCCTTGATCTTGAACATCCCAGCCTCTGAAACCCTGAGAATAAATTTCTCTTTTTGTAAATTACCCAGTCTCGGATATTCTATCACACATGTGACCAAGACAGATATAATCACGAAACAGACTAAGACACTGCCCTAGCCCTAGTATCAGCCATTTTTCTAAGGAAAGTGATTCCCTTCACTGGTAATGGCATTAGAAACCAAGATCTTGACACTATATATACTCCTTAATATTGCATGTATTTTTATTTCTAGGTCCTTTCAGCCAACCAAGCAAAGAAATACGTGCAAGTATACGAACATATGTGTGGGTTTTATATTTATAGACATTTATGTACAGATTATATAGATCCATATATACACAATGGGTTGCATATAGGAATATGTAAAGATTCACATTGATGCATATATTGTGGATATGTTAAGCTAAGAATAAGGATATTACTGATGTCTCTCCAACTATAATCCAACACACATGTGTCATTCTGGCTTTATTATCTTGCTTATATGTAACCTCCCACTTCAACAGTGAGAAACCCAGCTTCTGCCATCCACCATTTAGTCATTTACTTGTTTGATTTCAGCACACATGTGATATGAAAACTATTATCCTTTATCTCCATAATAAACAGTTTTTCCAACTAGAGTATAGTATTTCCATACAATTTCTTTTACTTTTCTACTTCTAGACTCCACTCATTTCAGAAATTAATTGTATCAGCACCTTTCCCTCTGACTCCCTTAAGTTTGTTTTATACATTAGTAATATTTTGTTAGATTCTTTTGTCGTATTCTACATTCCTTTCTGGAATCCTCTGACCTCCTCAATGAATTTTTTTAGATTCAAGTGTACTGTTTCTGCTATAACATTCTATTGGTTTTGACAAATGGAATTTGCCATTTATCCACCTTTATAGTAGCATACGGAATAGATTCACTGTCCTAAAATTCTCCTATGCTTCACCTATTCAACCCTTCCTCCATATGCCCAATCCTTTAGCATCCACTGATCATTTTACCCTCTATATCTGTATAATTTACCTTTCCCAGAATATCATAATTGGAATCATAAGAATCATACACACACACACACACACACACACACACACACTTTCACTGATTGGCCTCTTTTGCTTTGAAGTATACATTTAATATACATTTAAGAATCATTCACATATTTTTATAAGTTGATTGTTCATTTAATGTTATGGCCAAAAATATTCCATTCCACGGATGTGCCACGGGTTGTTTATCCATACACATACTGAAGTTGCTTCCAGGTTTTGGTGATTATAAATACTGGTGCTATAAATATTCATGTTAAGGTTTTTGTGTGGCCATAACTTTACTCATTAGGCAGGTAAATACCTAGGAACCTGATTGCTGGACTAAATGGTAAGGCAATGTTTAGCTTTGTAAACTAACAAACTGTATTCCACAATGGCTGTGTCATTCTGCATTCCCATGAACAATAAATTAACATTCTTATTGCTTGGATTCCTTACCAGTGTTTAATCTTGTTGGCTTTTGGATTCCAGACAAATAGGTATGGAGTGGTACTTTATTATTACCTTAATTTTTATTTTTAATACAACAAAAAATATTGAACATGTTTTCAGACACTATTTGCATCTGCCTATCTTCTTTGTTGAGATATATTTTGAAATATTTGACCATTTTTAAAGTGAGTTGCTTGCTTTCTTACACTTCACTTCTAAGAGTTATTTGTATATTTTGGAATGAGTCTTTAATTAGGCATGTATTTTACAAATATCTTCTAGTCTGTGGCTTGACATTTCCTTCTCTTAACGGCGACTTTGAGAAGAAGTTTTTAGTATTAAGTGCCTAATTAACTGTTTTCTTTTTAATGAATTGTAATTTTGGTGTTGCATCAAAATTTCATCACTAAATCCATGGCTACATAGATTTTCTCTTTTGTTTTTTCTAAATATTTTTAGTTTTATGTTTTGTATTTAATTATATTATTTATTTTTAGTTGGTTTTTTGTGAAGTTGTAACTTGTAAGGTCTGTGTCTAGGTTCTTTTTTTTTTTTTAAATTAGATGTCCAATTGTTCTAGTTCTATTTGTTGAAAAGTTTATCTATTGAATTGCTTTTGGTCATTTGTCAAAGATCAATTGACTATATTTGTGTGGATCTACTTCTGGGTTCTCAGTTTCTTTCCATTGATCTATGTGTTTAATACTTTCACCAATACCATGCTGGCTGAATATTGCAGCTTTTCAGGAAGTCTTAAATTTGGATAATATGAGTCCTAAAACCTGGTTCTCCTTCAGCCACGTGTTGGCTACTCTAGGTTCTTTGAGTTTTATTACAATTTGAGCAGAGTTATTTCATCATTATCTATAACGTAGCTAGCTGGAACTTTATTGAGATTTCATTGACTCTATAGATCAATTTGGGAAGATTAAAATTGAAATAATACTGAGTATTCTGATCCATAAATATAAAAGATATCTTCATTTTGTCTGGGTGCAGTAGGTCACACCTGTAATCCCAGGACTTTGAGAGGCCAAGGTGGGTGGATCACCTAAGGTCAGGAGTTTGGCCTGGACAACATGGTGAAATCCCATCTCTATTAAATATACAAAAAAACAAAACAAAACAAAACAAAAAAAACTCCATTTCTTCAGATCTTTGAGTTCTGTCATCGGAGTTTTGTAATTTGCTACCAATAGATCCTATTCACATATTGTTATATCTATTTTATTATTATAATATTATTGTGAGTAATATTTTATTTTTTGAGATGGAGTCTCACTCTCACTCAGCCTGGAGTGCAGTGGCGTGATCTCGGCTCACTGCAACCTCTGCTCCCCAGCTTCAAGCAATTCCCGAGTAGCTGGGACTATAAGTGCATGCCACCATGATTGGCTAATTTTTGCATTTTTGGTAAAGACAGGGTTTCACCATGTTGGCCAGGCTGGTCTCAAACTCCTGACCTCATGATACACCCACCTCAGCCTCCCAAAGTGCTGAGATTGTAGGCATGAGCCACTGTACTCGGCCAGTAATATTTTTAAAATGTTAAATTTTAATCTTTCAGCAATGACATAGAAAAAAATTGAATATGCATATTAATCTTGTATCTTGTGACCTTGCTATACATATTAATTTCAAAATTTTTTTGTTGTTGACTTTTTATATATACAATTATGTTTTCTAAGAATAAACATGGTTGTATTTCTTTCTTTCCAATCTGCATAACTTTCATTTTATTTTCTTGTATTCTTGCCCTATCAGAGATAGTAGTACACTTTGAATAGGAGTAGTGAGAAAAGAGATTCTTGGTTTATTTCCAGTCTTATAGGAAAAGCCTTTTATTTCATTAAGTGTAATGTTATCTATGGGCTCTTTGCTGACGTCCTTCATCAAGTTGAAGAAGTTCCCCTCTATTTTTACTTTGCTGAGAGATTTTTATTATAAATGGGTATTAGATTTTTTGAAATACTTTTTCTCTTGAATTTGTGGATGCAATTATATGATTTTTCTTCTTTAGCTTATTGATGTGAAGGATTATATTAATCGATTTTTAAAAGCTTAACTAGCCTTGCATACCCGAAATAAATCCTGCTTGGTCATGGTGTATAACACCATTTATTTATTCATTGTTAGGTTAAACTCACTACTATTTTGTTGTGGATTTTTACATGAATGTTTATGAGAGATATATCTCTGTAGTTTTCTTTTATTCATCTTTTTCCAGTTCTGATATGATTATAATGATGGACTCATAGAAAGAGATCATATTCTGTAGTAGACTGTAGTAAACTGGTATCATTACTTCCTGAAATATAAGTAATAAAAATAAGTTTTGCACTTGTTTTAAATTAAGTTCTAAGTACTTTTATGCTGTTGTCAATGAAATTATTTTCTTAGTTTTATTTTCAGATTCCTCATCACTGGTGCATAGAAATACAATTGTTTTTTATTAATTAATCTCATGTCTCACAACCTTTTTAACTCTTTATAACTTTTTAGTGGACTCCTTACAATTTTTATATATAATATCATCTGCAAGTAGAAATAATTTTCTTTCTTTCTAATTTGAGTGTCCATTGTTTTCTTATCTAATTACCCTGGCTAGAATCTCTACTACAGTATTGAATATAAACAATGAAATTGTACATCTTGTTTCTCATCTTAGGGAGAAAGCATCTAGTCATTTAGCATTAAGTATTACATGAGCTATGGGTTTTTTTAGGGGGGAATATATATTCTTTATCTAGTTGTGGAAGTTGACATCCATTCCTAAGTTGTTGAGGGATTTTATTATAAAAGGATGTTGGTTTTTGTGAATGCTTTTTCTGTGTTTATTGGGATGGTTATGCGACTTTCAACTTTTATTGCATTGATATGGTGTATAAAATTAATTGATGTTTGGATATTAAAGCTACTTTGGATTTCTGAGATAAATTCCGCAAGTTTTTCTAACTTGCTAAATTGTATTTGCTAGTATTTTGTTTAAGATTTTTATATCTACATACAAAAGGAATATTCATTTGCAATCTTTTATGTTGTGATAGATTTGCTTGGTTTTGGTAACAGAGTACTATTAGCTTCATAGAATGAACTGAGTAGTGATCATTCCTCTTTCATTTTTAAATGATTTTTTTAAAAATGTGCATTGATTTTTTAAAACGTTGTGTAGAATTCACTAGTGAGACTGTCTGGTCCTGGGCTTTTCTCTCTGGATTATTATTATTATATATTTGTGTTTTTCTAGGAATTTGTCTATTTTATCAAATTAAATATTAGCATACAATTTGTCAAGCCTTTCTTGAAATTCTTTTTATTTCTGCAAGGTTATATTAACATTCTCTCATTTTCAATTTTATTTATTTGAGTGTTTTTTATGGTTAGTCTAGCTAAAATATTTTTAAATATTCTGTCCATTTTGTTGAGATTTTCAACAAAACATGTTTGCTTGCGCTGATTTTCTCTACTGCTTATCTATTCTGTTTTACAGTTCTGTTCCCTAGTGTTTATTATTTCTTTATTTGCACTTGTTTGGGGTTCAGTTTTTTTTTTTTTCAGTGCCTTAAAGTAGAAGGTGAGGTTATTGATTTGAATTTTCTTTTCTTTTTTACTGTCAGCATTTATACCTAGAATTTTTTCTCTAAACACTGCTTCAGCTGCATTTCATAAATGTTCTGAGGTTGTGTCTTTTTCAAGTCATCTCAAAGTATTTTCTAATTTTCTTTTGGATGTCTTCTGATCCATTTGTAACTTAGCAGTGTACTGCTCAATTCCACATATTTGTGAATGTCCCAGATGTCTTTCTGTTACTGGTTTTTCATTTTGTTCCATTATTGTCAGAGAACATACTTTATATTGTTTCCACTTTAAATTATTGATATTTGTGCTGTGTGCTAGCATATGGTGTTTCCTAGAAAATGTTCCATGTGCACTTGAGAAGTTTGTATATTCTGCAGTCATTAGGTGGAGAGTTTATTGATGTATGTCAAGCCTACTTGGCTTACATTGTTAAAATCTTTTATTTACATGTTGATTTTCTGCCTTCCTGTTTTTTCATATCTAAGAAAATATGATATGTCGTTATTATAACCAGATTGTTGATATCTCCAACTTTCCTTGTTAAACTGTTTTTATTCTGTCTGTTATGTTACATACATTTTGGTACACTGTTCTTAGGTGCATATGTACTCATAATATGTTTTGGTAATGCATTTAACCTTTTATCATTATAAAATGTCCCTCTTATTTCTATTAATATTTCTTTTTTACTTTAACATTTATTTCTTACTGTTATTTTTTAGCCATTTCTGTTTTCTTGTGATTGCTATTTACGTGGCATATATTTTTTTATCCTCTTATTTTTTGTCTATTTATCTTTGAGTCCAAAGTATATTTCTTGTACACAATATATAGTTGTATCTTGATTAGTATTGATATAGTTGGATTGCCTCTTGCCATCTTACATTTTATTCTGTGTGTATCTGGTGTCTTTCCTTCTCTCTGCTTACATTGCCCATATGCTTTTTTTTTTTTTTTTTCTGAGACAGAGTTTTGCTCTTGTTGCTCAGGCTGGAGTGCAGTGGCATGATCTCCACTCACTGCAACCTCTGCCTCCCAGGTTCATGCGATTCTCCTGCCTCAGCCTCCCAAGTAGCTGGGATTACAGGCGCCCACCACCACGCCCAGCTAACTTTTTGTATTTTTTAGTAGAGACAGGGTTTCACCATGTTGGCCAAGCTGATCTGGAACTCCTGACTCAGGTGATCCACCCACCTCGGCCTCCCGGAGTGCTGGGATGACAGGCGCGAGCCACCGTGCGCCGCCGCCCACATGCTCTTGCATATTGCCTACTTTATTCATTAGATGCTTTAGCGTATTAATCACAGTGTTTTAAACTTCTGGTCTGTTAATGCCAATGTCCCTGTCATATCTAGGTCTGGTTTTGATGCCTTGCTTTGTCTCTTCATACTGTGTGTTTTTTGCCTTTTAGTGTGTGTTACAGTTTTCTCTTGATATCCTGACATTCTGTACTGTGCTGGGTGAGAGGAAGTGCTAGAAATAAGATTTAGTAACGTGAGTCAAGTGTGGGGGGCAGGGAAACATTCTATAAGTCTTGTGATCTCAGTCTTTTAGTAGCCTGTACCTCTAAAATGTGAATTTCATATGTGCTTCTCAGTCACCACCCCATCCCCCTTAGGTGGGATAGGGTGGTAAGCGTGGGCTGGAGTGGGTAGTTCCCTTTTTCCATGTGAAAGGCTTAGAGGGGGTTGGAATTTGTCTTCTTTCCCCAGGTCAGTTGGGTCCTGGTAAAGTCCAGAAGGTTAGGCTCTGGTGAAATAGTTCTTTTCTGAGGGCATACCTCTACAAAACAGAGCGCTTTGCTGTATTTCAAAGTCATCCCTTTCCCCCTCTTCTCTTCCAGAAGGATGAGAAGATTTTTCTCTGATATTCCCTAAGCAGACCTGGTAGAGCCCCTGGAGGTGAAACTCAGGAAAGTATAGGGACCTCCCTATGACCAGAGACCTCTGAAGATTTTAACTCTCTAAGTTGCCCTCACTGAGCCTCCAGAAATTCATAAATCCTAGCATGGTGGTTGTATTCCTGCCAAACTTTTAAACAGTTTACTCTATTCCTGCCTTCATGAGTTCTGATGATTTCACATCAATGCTTGTCCCTTTTCCTCTCTAGGTAAGGTGTTTAACTTCCCCCCTCTCTTCCCTCAAGGTTTCGTGTTGTCTCTGTATTTTGAATGTGGCATCTCTAGGTGTAGCTTTGTTGTTGTTGTTATTTCTCCTGCTTATTGTTCACTGAGTTTCCTGAATCTATGGTTTAGTGTCTGTCATTCATTTTGGACAATTATCAGCCTTGATTACCTCAAATGTTTACTCTATTTATTTCTTCTTTTCCTTCTGATATTCTCATAACATTTATGTTAAGCCTTTTGAAATTAGTGCCCCAATTTTGGATGTATTATCTCTTTAAAAAAATTGTATTTTTCTGTTTGCATTTCAGGTTGGGAAGATTCTACTGACTTATCTTCAAGCTCATTGACTTTTTTGTTTGTTTGTCTTCAGCTGTGTCCAGCCTATTGATGAGCTCATTCTTCAAAGCTGTACTTCACTTTTTACAGTGCTTTTGATTTCTAGTATTTCCTTTTCTTTCTTAAAATTTCCATATGTCTCCTTACATTATTTATCTATTCTTGATTGTTGCTGCTTTTTCCATTGGAGCCCTTAACATATTAACCACAGTTATTTTATATTGATTTTATGATAATTTCATTGTCTGTGGCATGTGAGAGTCTGGCTCTGCTGCTTACTTCATTTCATCACATTTTTTTCTTGTATTTTGACATTCCTGTTAATTTTTTTTTCAGTTGAAGACCAGGTACAGTTCATCAGGTAATAGAAACTGAGGAAAAATGTGAGAATTTATTTTAATCAGACTAGGAGTTGTGCTGGGTTTGACATTTGTTGTAGTTACGAGTGTCAAAGGCTTCAAGTTTCTCTAGAGTCTTTTTTTTCTCTGATTTTGACCGTGGGCTTCCCTGAGCACTCACCCTCATCAGAGGGAGTCTGCCTCTTACAGCTCTTTCACTTGTGATTTGCTGCTATTATACTGAATCCCTGTTGGTGTGGTAGTAAGGTGTGGGGAGGGAAGTTGTGGTATATGGCCTAAAATTAATACCATGTACTGCCTGACAGCTGAAACTGGATATGTCGTGAATGTTTTCATCTCAGTCCCCGGGCTTATTGTGCTCCTGTGAATAAAGTTCACTAGTCAAATAACCCTCCTCACCACAGTGACACAGCATGACACTCGAGTATGACAAGTCCCTTACCAGGTTACTTAAGGGTGTTTTTTGACTTCCTGAAGTCTGAAGGCTGGGTAATGAGCCAAGGTTATGGTGCTCAGCCAAAAAGCAGGTGTCCCTGAGAACCCAAACATCCCGAAGAGTATCTGAGAACCTACCAAGAAAAACAACCTCATCACTCAAACACAGTAGGCAAAGAGCTAGCAAATTAGCTTAAAAGCAATTTAGTCAGGATATAGTGTGGACTCTTGTCTGTCCTACTGCTGTCCAGGAATGCCCTGTATATAAGTCCTAATAAGTTCATCTACTCTTCATGCTGGAGTTATCTGGATCGTTCTTCAGTCTTTCTATTTCTTCCCAACTTGGGGGAGGATGTTACAGTCTGAAAGTTTTCTTGTAACAATGCCTGCCTATCCCTGGGAGGGCTTCAGTTTCCTGCCAGCCTGCAGAATAATTTGAACAAGCCAATCGCATCTTCCATGGGAACCAGAGGGCACCTAACTCCCTTGATAGTACAAATCCTAGTCCCCACAAACCCTGCTTATTCAATATCTTCCTGATTATAAACTGCACATGACCTTGCATGTCTTACAATGTCCTCCTCCTCTAGGCTGTGGGTGTATGTGACTAGTAAATTGCTTTTGATTTAATCTCTCCCATGTTGGATGTTGCATGTTTCAACATTCTCCTAACTCTAAGGTGTAAACCTTCTTATACCAAGAGGTATATTTCAAAAGAGGGTGAAATGAAATAATCGAAGCAGAAGTGTTCTACAATATTACAAGTAAATCTTTATCTTTTAGTAAGCCCAAGTCTCTGGGTTGTAAACATCACAAGTTTGTTTCTTCCCACCAGTGGTACTCTAACTCTACCATGGAGGAGGCAAGAAGGGTAGAGGAGGGTGGAGTGGGAGAAATGACCTTTCCCCAGATGGGATAAAGCTCTGGTAAAAGTCTTTTCCTTTGGCATGTAGGCTTTGGCTATGTACACCACTCTGAGAGTTTCACAATGTTTTCTCTTTTCTTTCCCCTGACAAAGCTACAAGAAAATATTTCTCTGATCCTCACTGAGAACCTGATAGGATTTCCAGAGGTAAAAACCCCAAAAGTTTAGGGGATACTCTAGGGCAGTGGCCCCTAGTAGTTTCTGTCTCTCACATTAATTTACAGTTATGATAATTTTGATATAATAAGAAAAACGTATCTGATCTTCACCCACTGTGTCCAGCAGAGAGATCCTAAAACCCTTGGAATTTCCTAAAGATAGAGTGAGAGGAGTGTCTTTCGTTATTTATTATAATCCCTATTCAACAATACCTGAAATTTATGTTAATTGGTGACTCTTGGTGGATGGTGGCTGGTGGCCAGAGAAAATCACGTGATTAGGCCCACCTCCAGAATTTCATGGAAGGGAGAGGAGCAGGAGATTAGGTCCAATCACCAGTGACCAATGATTTAATCAATCACGTTTACATAATGAGATCTTCATTAAAACTTTACTTAATGTGGTTCAGAGGGCATCTGTGTTGGCAAATACATCCATCAGATGCTAGGAAGTGTCATGCCCAGAGACAGCATGGAAGCTCCATGTCCCTCCCACCTACTGTGCCCTATGCATCTCTTCAGTTTGGCTCCTACTGAGTAGTGGTTTCTATTATAATAAATTGGTAATAGTGAGTAGAGTGCCATCCTCATATATTTTAGCTATTCTAGTAAATTACCAAATCTGGGAAGGGTAACTCCCAGTTTATAGCTGGTTGATCGGAAGCACAGGTCACAACCTGGGATTTACACCTGACAGCTGAAGCAAGGGCAATACTGTAGGATTGAACCCTTAAGCTGTGGAGTCTGTGCTAACTCTGGGTATTTAGTATCATAATTGAATTATAAGACCCCCGTTGGTTCCCTAAAAGTTGGAGAATTGCTTAATGTGAAGGAAACTCTCACCAGTTTCCTGTAAGATGTGTCGTGCAAATAGAGAAAAACAGCTGTTTTCCCTTTTAACACTCTACCTCCAGAAATTTGTAAAATTTAGGATTTAAGTGTTCTTTCAAGGTAAGGTGTTCAGCAGCTTCTGCTCCAGGTAAAAAGACCTCAGCTGTGGCTCTCTAGAGTCATCTGTTTCTCAAGATTTCAGGGCAACAGTTTGTACTAAAATTTCAGTTCTCTAATTGGTCCAAAAAAGTTATCGACATTAAGTTTATTCTGCTCTTTCTTGTTGTAAGAATGAGTATGATGATTTTTGAGCATTTTATGTGTCAGAAGTGACACCAGAAGTGGTGTTTTTTTTTTAAAGTCTCTTACTTAAAATAGGATTTAATTACTGAAATAAAATGTGCATGCTATCAGTGTTATTTAGAGCAGATATGTTCGTATCTTTCTGAAACTCTGTTTTTTATTTTCTTTGAGCAAGCTGTGGAGTCTTCATTTCAGTTACTATTAACTTCATGCATAATCAGCCACTGCTGATACAGAGATGGTAACTAATTCAAATGATTCATCTAGCTTCTAAAACGTTCTCGATGAAACTCATTTATATGGTAGTAGCATGAGATGCATCTCCTGTTTGTTTTATAAAAATGGAAATCCTAACTTTCCAGGTTGCTTATTTGCTGTATTACTAACTCTTCAACTATCCGGATAATTTGCTGTCCTGCTATTCTTTCCAGGAAAACACATATGATACAATAATAATATTGCCAACATTATTTCCCCACAGATTCTGTGACTTGAAATGTTCCAAACTTCTCCATTCTCAAATTCCCAACTTTTGATGTATCAAATATATATACGAGTACACAAAACATCAATATTCCACTAAATCAATCAACAGGAAGCTAAACATTTTTGAATTTTTAATTAATTTATTTATTTTTAAATTTAATTATTTTTGAGACCAGGTCTCACTATGTTGCCCAAGCTGGCTTTTAACTCCTGGGCTCAGGTGAAATTCCTGCTTCAGCCTCCAGAATCCCCGGTATTTGCCACTGTGCCCAGCAGAATCCTTTTTAATTATCACCAAGGTTAAGAAATCTAATTAAATCACCACTCATATTCCAAATTAGTCTTATACCTGAGATGTTTTGTGTTGCTGTAAAGGAATATCTGAAGCTGGTAATTTATTTAAAAAAAGGATTTATATCATAATTCTGATGGACAGAAAGTTTAAGATTGGGCACCTGCATCTCGTGAGGGTCTCAGGCTGCTTCTATTCATAGTAGAAGGTGAGCAGAGCAGGTGTGTGTAGAGATCACATGGGGAAAGAGGAGCAGGAGAAGTGCGGGGAGGAGGGGTGCTAGGCTATGCTTAACTACCAGCTCTTGAGGGAACTAAGAGTGAGAGCTAACCTACCCAAGAGAAAATGTGTTAATCTATTCATGAACTATCTCCCCCCCACGACCCAAACACTTCTCACTAGACTCCATCTTTAATAGTGGGGATGAGATTTTAACATGAGGTTTGAAGAGGACAAACATCTAAACCATCAGTAGTTTGATATTGTTCCTTCAACAATTTAATGAGGCTCTCAAGACTCAAATAAAGACTTATTTCCTACATGAACTTTCCACCAAAAAGTAAATCCAGGGAAGAGGTTTTTCGAATTAAATTGGATGGATGGATGATTGTCAAAGACTCACGCTGTCTTCCTCCGAGTGGTGCCAAAGGTTCGTTCTTATAACAAGGAATCTGCCCTTAAATATTTATAGGACCATGGAGAAACTCTGTTCAGGCTGACTTCATAGCCCACTCTCCAAAGAGGCATGCTCAAGGTTATCTGAGGTGCTAAAAGAAAATGGTAAAATTTCTACTCATGTGCTTCTTTACGACTTTCTATTTTTATATATGTTTTATGATGCACATAAAACATACACAAAATTATATTGTGTAATAGCAGTAGTATGTATAAGATTTATGAATTACAAAATCAATATACAGAGGGCACATGCACAGAATATTTACTGATAGGTATGTGATATTAAAAATCTGGAGAATAATGATGTTCATTACTTGTTGTGCTTGTTCTCAATTGAGCTTCATACAGCTTAAGATGCCTATTCTTTAAAAAAAAGTGAAATTCTGTTGTACCATATCCTCTCATATCTGTTCATGATGAAGTCCTTGAAATTTCCTGTGAGGGCTTTGCTACTTATCATCTGTTACTTGGTTTATGTTTCTCTCTCTATCTAGAATCCTCATTCATGTTCCTGTATGTAAAAACAGCACATCATGTTTTTAATTTTTATAAATTGATGTATCAAATATATAGGGAAGTATATGAAATAGATATTTTATTTCAAAAATAAATTAACATAATTTCATTTTATTTCATAAATTCACAGAAAGCTAAACCCTTTTTAATTATCACCAATCTAATAAAATTATATCATCACTCACATATCTCCTCATATTTCTACCACTCACTATTCCCACATTTGCCTGTAAAGTTATGATTGATTATTCAGAATTCTAACACACACATTCATGGCTGTGCCTGACTACAGCTTACTCAAGGTCCACACTTTCCAACTTCTCTATGTGTGTTCTTTAGCTTTAAATTTTTCCGTAATCAGCTAATCAGCCTAACATCTTTGGTTCAAATTCCTCAGAGTAATAATTAAGTTAATTACTTTCCCCCCATGCGGGATCAACTTTCAAAAAAAAAACCTCTTATACCATCGAACTTGGTGCTGCTTATCAACCAACCATCTGTAGCCCCAAGGGTAAGAACAGGCGAGGCATGGGTTGCTTCATTAGAGCAGCATCTGTGGAAGTGGTCATTTCCCTCAGAAAAATACAATGATCAAGGCACACGGCTAGAATAGCCTACTCTGTGCACGCTGCCTCTTGACTAATGAACCAAAATGAGGCATTGATTATACAGTTACGCAGTTTTTAATTTTCTCTCTTTAAAAGTGTCTTTTGCTAAACTGAAGTCTTTCTGTTTATGAGATGGGATAAAAGCAACCCATCACAGAAAACTAAGGAATAAATTAAATTATAGGCGTATCTTGGGGATATTGTGGATTTGGTTCGAGACCACTATAATAAAGCAAGTATTGTGAAAAAGCAAGTCACACAATTTTGTTGTTTCAGTGTATATAAAAGTTATGTTTACATTATACTGCAGACTATTAAGTGTTCGATAGCATTATGTATATAAAAACAACGTAGAGGTGGGGCGCGGCGGCTCACACCTGTAATCCCAGCACTTTGGGAGGCTGAGGTGGGCAGATCACAAGGTCAAGAGATCGGGACCATCCTGGCCAACATGGTGAAACCCCATCTCTACTAAAAAAATACAAAAATTAGCTGGGCATGGCGGCGTGCACCTGTAGTCCCAGCTATTCGGGAGGCTGAGGCAGGAGAATTGCTTGAAACCGGGAGGCGGAGGCTGCAGTGAGCCAGGATCATGCCACTGCACTCCAGCCTGGTGCCTGGTGACAGAACGAGACTCTTTCTCCGAAAACATACACACACACACCACACACACACACACACACACAAAATGTAGATACCTAAACTAAAAATACTTTAGTGCTAAAAAATCTAATGATCATCTTAGTCTTCAAGAAATCTTAATATTTTTGCTAGTGAAAGGTCTTGTCTAGATGTTGATGGTTGCTAACTAATCAAGGTGGGGCTGCTGAAGGTTAGGATGACCATGGCAATTCCTTACAATAATACAATAAAGTTTGTTGCATCAATTGACTCTTCCCATCATCAAAGATTTCTCTGTAGCATGTGATGCTCTTTGATAGCATTTTATCCACAGTAGAACCTCTTTCGAAATTAAATTCAATCTTTTCAAACCCTGCCACTGCCTTATCAACTAAGTTTATGGGATATTCTAAATGCTTTGTTGTCATTTCAACACTGTTCACGGCATCTTCACCAGGTGTACATTCCATCTCAGTAAACCACTTTATTTGCTTATCTTCAAGCAGCAACGCCTCATCCATTAATATTTTCTCATGAGATTGCAACAATCCAGTCACATCTTTAATCTCTTTGTACATCTTCATCAGAACTCTTGAGTGACCAGAAACACTGTCAATGAGCAGTAATCTTTGAAAGGAATGACTTTTTCTGAGTAGCAGGTCTTAGCAATGAGCTTACAGTATTACAATAAACTGTCCTGTAAACAGATTTGCTGTGACTCTGGCTCTGTTGTTTCATTTCTAAAGCACATGGATGGAGTAGCTTTAATGTAATTCTTTGTTTTTCTTTTTTCTTTTTTTTTTTTTTTTGTTGAGACAGTGTCTTGCTCTGTCACACAGGCTGGTATGCAGTGGTGTGTTCTCGGCTCACTGCAACTTCTGCCTCCTGGGTTTAAGCGATTCTCCTGCCTCAGCCTTCCAAATACTTTGGATTACAGGTGCCAGCCACCACACCTGGCTAAGTTTTGTATTTTTAGTAGAGACAGCGTTTCACCGTGTTGGCCAGGCTGGACTTGAACTTCTGACCTCAAGAGATCAGACTGCCTTGGCCTCCCAAACTGCTGGGATTACAGTTGTAAGCCATGGTGCCCAGACGCTTTAACATAATTCTTAAGGGATGTAGGACTTTCAAAATGATAAATGATCACTGGCCTTAACTTGAAGTCACTAGCTGCATTAGCCTCTAGTAAGAGAGTCAGTCTGTCCTTTGAAGGTTTGAAGCCAGATGTTGACTTTTCCTCTCTAGCTATGAAAGTACAAGATGGCATCTTCCTCCAGTATAAGCCTCTTTTGTCTACATTGAAAATCTGTTGTTACTGTAGCTATTTTCTTCAATGATCTTATGGAACTTGCTACAGCTTCTACACCTGCACTTGATGCTTTAGCTGCACTTTTGTGTTATGAAGACAGCTTCTTTCCTGAAACTTCATGAAACCACCTGTGCTAGGTTCAAACTTTTCTTCTACAGCTGCCTCACCTCTCTCAACCTTCATAGAATAGAAAAGAGCTGAGGCCTTGTTCTACATTAGGTTTTGGCTTAAGGGACTGTGGCTAGTTTGATTGCTCCAGACTATTAACACTTTCTCCATATCACCAACAAGGTTGTTTTGCTTTCTTATTTTTGCATTCACTGGAGTAGCACTTTTACTTTTCTTCAGCAAATTTTCCTTTGCATTCACAGCTTAGCTAACTGGCACAAGAGACCTAGATTTCAGTCTGTCTCAGATTTTGACAGGCCTTCCTGACTAAGCTTAAACATTTCTAGCTTTTGATTTAAAGTTAGAGACATGTGACTCTTCCTTTCATTTGAACACTTAGAGACCATTGTACTGTTATTTATTGGCCTAATTTCAACACATTTGTGTCTCAGGGAATAGGGAGGTTTAAGGAGAGGGAAAGGATGGAGAACAGTCTGTTGGTGGAGCACCGAGAATGCACACAACTGTCCTTGATAGGTTTGTTATCTCATATGGATGTGGTTTGTGGTCCCCCAAAACAATTACAATAGTAACAGCAAAGATCACTGACCACAGATCACCCTAACAGATATAATTATAATGAAAATGTTTGAGATATTGTGATAATTACCAAAATGTGACACAGAGACATGAAGTGAGCACATGCTGTTGGAAAAATGGCACCGACAGAGTTGCTCAATGCAGGGTTGCCACAAACCCTAAATCTTTAAAAAAAAAAAAAAAAAAAAAAAAAAAGACGCAACATCTTGGAAGTTAAATAAAGGAAGTTTCACTTCAATAAAATGAGGTGTGCCTAACTCTCCAAAGATGCACCATCAACTCTTCTCTCTTTGTATGTGAATGCTTGTCCTATACACAAAGAAATGGAATACATTCCTCAGTGTCCTCATATATCAGTGTTTGCCTTATCACTTATTTTGATGAGTAAGAGGAAGTGTGGAATCTTCCACTTTTGCTCTTGTTGCAATCTGCTCAGTAAAAGGTCTAACTACTCAGCAACCACCATAACGTGAGAAAGTCCAAGCTAGTGAGGGAGAAGAGGTCATACGCAGAAGTACTGAGATACCGCGTGTGAGACCTTAGACCTCACCACCTAGGGTAGACAACTGCAGCCAAGTCAATGCTACATGGTGCTTAAGAACAATCCATCACAGCCTAGATACTCCCCAAAATCATAAAACATAATAAATGGTTGTTTTATGTCAGTGAGTTTTGGGGTTCTCCCACACTAATAAATAATTATGGGCCATGAGTATACAGAAAATATGATTAAACAGAGGCCAAAATTACCAAAAATATGTCCCAAGAGTGACTGACTCTTCATAGAAACTATCCTGGCTGAGACAAGATGAGCTAAGGCGTGTTAAATGACAGAGCCCTTGTAGAGACACACAGCCTGTTTCTGGCTAGAATAGTTGTAATGATGCACCATATAATTGTGATCATGACTGCTGAGATTAATCTCTATACACCTCTACAGCAGGTATGTTCAGCACTTCTTTTTTACCTCACTGCAGTTCATGTATACTTGAACAGCAAGTTCCCCTCACTTCCCACTGACACTACTTAGTGTGGGACCAGTGGCTCTGAGCATCCTGCTGACTGCAACAGGGACCACCAAGAACAAGTGGCCATCAGGGACAGCAGCAATGAATACTTCTGCATCCAGCATCCTGAGAGCTGAGGGAATCAGATGTGGCCAGTGGCCCCTGCCTACGGGCAGTTTGTTTTGATGGTTGCCCTCTGCATATTCTCCTTGAAAGGGAGTTATTAGTTAACCTGTGTCTGGAAGAGATGAGGAGTAGAAAAATGCATTATGTCTCGTCATCTTTCAAATGTAATTGTGCATAAAGTGAGAACTATTTTCTGTACGTGTTTTATACATGATCAGAGCAGACCATGGAAGAAGCCGGAAGTACCAAGTGGAGGTCAGAAAAACACATCCTGGCCTATTTTAGTGTAACTTAGCAATATTACTTGGTTGTGGTTCCACTTACATTAAACTCAAAATTAGGCAAAACGTATCTATCATGTTAGAGTGCAGAAGATTGATTTCCTGTGGGGGGGTCATCAACTGGAAGAGACCCAATGAGCTTGTAGTAGGGCTGGGACAGTTTTCTGTGCCTTTACTTGGACAGCAGTTACACAGATGTGTGAATATGTACAAGCATATTAAGCTGTACATTTAAGAATTTTGACCTTACTGTATGTAAGTTATATCTTAATTTAAAAATATAATGAAAGGAGTGAAGAGTCAGAGGAATAGTGCTAAACCAGATGGAGCATGAGGGCAACAGGCACAAAGTCTTACTGCTAAAATCCAGACTGTTTTAAGCAAAGACTTATCCAGGAATTAAACCTATCTTTCCTATTTATCAAGAAGAGTCACAAAGCTCTAAAAAAGTTTGTTTATGTCTTCTTTTAATGATTCATTTCAATTTTTCAGTACCCTTCCCAACACAAAAAGGAATTTCTGTCATCTTACATGCAAAAAAAAAGTCATTATAACAAAACACAATAAACTTTATATATACAGATGTGTTTCACATTATGGAACTTAGAAATACCAAAAATAAAATTGCAAAGTTATAAAACAAAAATATCAGGGCTAATTAGGGATTTACCTGTAGTACTACATAATCATAAGAATTCACTGCCAAGATTATTAGTCTCTAAAATAGTATCTAATATTTAGTATTAAAATTGTATGTTAAATTTTCCTTATATTAAATGCCTAAAGTAAGATATATTTACATGCCAAATTCTAGGCACCACTTACTAATTCCAAAGACTTATATATTCTAATAATATAGTTGGATAAAATAAAAAAAGAAGTTAACATAGTAATGTGGCCATACTCTGTCACACTGCCTCTGAAAGATGTGGTGTGGTGATAGAGCATGGAAGAGCAACTAGCAAACTCAGGAGTTAGTGTTTCATTTCATTGCTGTTTTGACAAAAAACATATTTACTAATAAAAGTACAGCTTCATCTACAATGAACTTCACTGAAGGAGATCATTATTAACTGATTTTGGATGAGCACATAAAAGTGATGAGTCGCATTAGATGCAGATCTAACGTCACATGAAAATTAACAAAACAATTTATTACTGAATAATACTTCACACTGATCAGGCTCTTTATGCTCTTCAGAGTGTCTGCATTATATACTCTCTCATTGATCCATAAAATAATTGTATGTGAGAGACAGGTAGCATTTTGATTTTCACATTTCATGAAAGAGGCTCAAAGGACACTAAGTAAAGTAACTTCAAATCTAGATGTCTTCTGTCCTGTCATTTGCACTGTGTTTTGCAGTCTTGATTGCTATTATCTTTGTTAATGTCATAAATAAAAAAGAATGTCTTAAATGAAACAAAAACATCTTCAATCTGACAGCAAAAATACAAATAGGCTTCTTTGCTAATTTATATTCATTCCCATGTTTGTTTGGTACCCAAGTTAAGTTTAAAGTCGCAAACTGTATTTTGGCTTTAAAATAGAAATTCTCTAATTTCTCAAATGACTAGAAGGTGATCATGGTGCAAATCTTACCGGTACTGTTTAATCTAATTCTGGATTAATTATTTCACTGGCACCCCTGTCATCTTGAGAATCTACTTCCACTAAATGCAGTAAAGATGGTCTATCTGCTAATCTCCCAAACTCTGGAAACAGAATTCTGGACCTTGAATAATGTCTCGAAATCTACGGGAATAGATGCTACTTCCTTCTTCAAACACTATCACAGACCAACAAACAAGAAGCTGAGTACAGAGGTAACAGCCCTGAAAAAATTTGTCCAAGTAGTGTTGCAATAAATAATTGAAAGAGATTGTTTTAACATAGAGGTCAGAGTCCAGGGGTTGTCATTTAAATTCTGACACCACCTTAGAAGACCCCATGAGTTACCTCCTCTCTCAGCCATCTGTAATGTGCAGGTATATTAATAATTACTTGCAAGATTACCAAAAGGATTAAGTAAAGAAAATGTATGCAAAGTGCCTAGAACACTGTAGAAATGACACCTACTACAGCAGGTGGAATAGAAACATTAACTGTAGTAGGTATAAAATAAACATCCTTCAGGTAATAAAGAGTGGAAACTGTTGGTTCAAGGACAAAAGGAAGATCAACTATTTCCCAGGCCTTTCTCTTGCTACCCTGAAATGATTTAATAATCTTTGTTTCCAGAATGTAGTGTTTGCATAGCCATCTGATTGCAAGTATCACATAATTACAAAATGACTATGTTAATGGAAGATTTTGTTCATTTTTTAAAAAGTAAGGTTTTCACATTTTGAATCTAAATTCATTGATTATGCATAAAGAGGTCAGGAAAGCCTTGTGGCTTTATTAAATTGATCAGCATCTAATAACTTAATTAGCTACAGAAACAGATGTTACTTCAACTGAAAACAAATTATCATCTTGTATACAGGGAAGAAAATGAAAGCATCGAATACTGTGGAGATTTAGAAAATGATCATATTGAGGCTAAAAGGAGAAAGAAACAACAAAACATCAAGGCTCCTGATTCAGGCTCAACTCATCTTGAATCTACATATATATATATATATAATCTGACTCCAGCTTAAGAGTTTGTGCCTGCACCCTGCCCCCATCCCAACAGACACATGCACCAGGACCTGGATGCTGTGAAATCCAGAAGGAGGTATAAAGTACTTTTGTTTTTCAGATTTCTGACTGAATCGTGATTTTTTTCTTATCCTGGGAAAGAAAGCAGCACTTCCTAGCTCTGTTCATCTCTTTGAAAATAAAATATTCACCTGTGAATAACCACCAGGTCAAAGAGATACTCAGATGTGTTTTCTTTCTTTCCTTCTTCCCTCCTTTTCTTTTCCCTCTCCTCCCCTCCCCTCTCCTCTCCTCCCCTACCCTCTCCTCCCCCCACTCCTCCACTCTCCTCCCTCTCTTCTTCTCCCCTCTCCTCCCCTCCCCTCTCCTCCTCCTACTCCTCCCACTCCTCCCCTCCCCTCCCCTTTCCTCTCCTTCATTCTCCTACTCTCCCTTCCCCTCTCCTCTCCTCCCCATTCCTACCCTCCCCTCCCCTCTCCTCCCTCCTCTTCCCCTCCCCTCTCCTCTCCTACCCTCCCCTCCCCCGTCCGCTCCTCCCCTCTCCTCTCCTACCCTCTCCTACCCTCCCCTCCTCTCTCTTCCCCTCCCCTCCACTCCCTTCCCCTCTCCTCCACTC